>JAAGNO010003187.1:0-17374 GCA_033439905.1 Ceryle rudis | reverse complement strand
TTTGTTTGGGTTTTTTTGTGGGTTTTTTTTTTTTTCCTTTGTTTTTGTGGGGGTTTTTTGTTTGGTTGGTTGGGGTTTTTGTTTTGGTTTTGGTTATTTGTTTGTTTATTGTTTCTTTTTTTTTTTTCCCCTTTAATTATTTCATCTCCTATTTGTGTAGCAGATACTAGACTGTGTTGACTGTACAGGCAGTGCTTCCCCTTACCTCAAGTCGTGCTCTTTTTCTCATGTAAAATGCAATAAACAGTGAATGCATTCCAAATTTATTTTTCCTTTATGACTGTAAGTAGGAAGTATGGGTGATCTGAGGTCAAGATATGACTTGGACCACTCAATAAGGCAGTCTGTGTCATCAGCTCAACCTGCTCTCCTTGGCAGGATCAGGGAACTCTGTCATAGAGTTCAAAAGGTTTCTGCTCCTGGGACAAGTTTAATGATGCACAGCTGAAAAAAATCACTTACATTATTATTAACAAATATGAATGAAGGAGCTTATGAACCATATATTAAAGAGCATAAGACAATCCTAAGCAACTAGATGCTTGAAGAGTTTGCTTTCAATTAGCAGTTGGTGTACCTGTGTTCAAGGGCCTATCTTATGCAATTAAACTTGATAGCTAACTCTGGAATAAGCTATTTTTACACAATATATACAGCTTGTTGAGAATAATAAAGTTTTGCATTTTTTTAGACAGTCAGAGAGATCCTGTCATTCAACACAGTTTTCCCCTGCAGATGACTTTTGTATCATGTTTCTAGTCAAAGCATTTGGTACTAGTAAGGTGGGGAACTTGTCCCAAACAAGGCCTTAACAATATTTTGGAAGACCTGGCAAATGCAAGGCCGTGTGCAGGGAGGTATGGCAGTAATAAGCATTGGCATGAAAGGGAGCAAGGAGGTGATGCTAGCACATTAAAAGATACGTGTGCCAGTGCTTCACAGTGGAGTCCAACTGCACTGTAAGTAAATTGTTCTCTTTTTTTTATAAGAAAAGATTCATGATCTCCACTGAGAGGTTTATAGTTCCTACATACAATCTAAGGCCATCAGTCCAAAATTTTACCAGGCAGGAGCAAATCATAAAAGTTCACACAGAGAAGTAAAAATCTTAATCCACTTTCATGTCCACATATCACAGGAAGACTGGTTTCCTTTTTCTGCCCTAGCAGATATGGAAACTCCCTCTTTTCAGGGTGACATAAGTGCTCCTGGAACACGTTGATGCAACAGCTTCTCCCTGCCAAGCACAATATTAGGTGTCACTGGGGAGTATCCAGGATCTGGTTGTAGGGCTGGGTCACAGTCCAGACTCTTGTAGGATGACTCTTCCATGGGTCACTTTGGCTGCAGGCATTGCCTCCTTGATCATCTAGATGTAAAGCTTGGTTCTAGCATAGTGGACACAGATGCTTTAGTTGCCATAGCTCTGTATCTATCAGAAACAGCTGTGTGAAAGTGTTCCAGCATGGACTGTAAAGAAATGCTTTGTGTTCTGCAGACCCATAGGTTGTGCTTCTGGAATCCCTGCAAGGTAAAGGTTGTTTCTGCCAGAAGATGTTGCATTCCAGAAAACTCATATGTAAGCAATCTCAGTATCTGAGACCACTTATAAACAACAGACTGTTTCTGGAAGTCCTTTTCAGTACGTGTTTTCCCATTCTTTTATCTCGGCTTCTTTCCCTCCTCCTTGATTTGTCACTTGAGAATCCACATGAAATGGAGAATGTAGCACATTCAAAGAAAAGTTCATGGAGCTTAAATGTTGCAGCTGTTCTGCCTCCGGTCTCTTAAATCAGAATTGTTATTTGTATTACTTGTGCTGCAGAGTGTTAAAAGCCTTAGAAAAAGTTGCTATTGGTATGTGTGGTAGAGGGTGCCACCACTTCACAACACAAGAGGGAATACGAGCTCTTGGGAGGTAAAAGCACTATAGATTTAATCGGTGTGGGCAAATATAGTATACGAAGCCTGATAAAAAGATAGCTTGAAGTCTTCTTTGTAATAACTGTTCTTAGGGCAATTAAACATGAATTTTAACTCTATGAAGGCTTCTGGACTCTGTAAGACATCAGTATCTTGTCTGATCTCACTGTTACTGGTAAACTCATATTACTGCTGCGTGGTTCAGAATGGTTCTTTACTGAAACAACATTTCACATACTACGAAATAGAAATAATTAAGTATTCCTCTTGAAAATGGATGCTTTCTCCTAACTTTTACATACTGTACTTGTTAGCAGAATTCTGAGATTTCCCCCCCCCCATCCACTAATTGGACACTGCAGCTGCATAGTGTGGAGAAATGCAAAATGAAACAAATCTGGTTTAGTAGAGTTGCTGTTTGTCATGAGCATCTGTCTGATGGTGGTGGTTCTGAATACATTTATAAATTAAATGTTGATGCAACTTTTATTCGTTTGCATGTTGCTGTATGTAAGATGAAATGCATCTCCTGACCTTCTTTTCCCCTGCCATCAAATTAGTTTACAGACAGGCAGTTGTCCCAGATATACATCTACATCTGTGAATGTCTTTTTTTGTGCCTCATCTTTGTACAGATGAAAGATAAATCTGGCATGTACTGGGATCTGGGCAGCCAAACATCTTTAGATACTTTTTGAAGAATGTGTCTGTTTGTGGAACTGCTTCTTGAAGATGGTGCCAAGCTGGTGGCTGGTTGGGTTGGAAAGAGCTCATTTGATGGCATCAGTTGAATTTAAAGGCCAAATCAGAAGCTAAAAAAATCAGTGCAGTTTGTGGTTAAGGACCCATTTTGTATGTTAGTGGTTTTCGTTTTTTTTTTTTTTCCTTTCACATTTTTTAATCAATTACAGTTATTGTAGTTGATTAATTGAACACAATTCTCTTATTTAGAACTGGAAGTTTGATATCTGTACTGGATCACACTAGATATCCACTTCATAGTCATCTCTCTATCAGCTAATGGCTTCTTAGAGTCAACCTCAGGATTACATTACAGCTCCTGTCTGCTAGAACCACTGTGTGTTAGGAGGTCAGTTTCACATAGTGAAAATGTGTAGCCTGGAATAATCCAACCTGACACAGACAACCTAAACTTACAGTATAATTAGCATTCTGGGACTTAATTCCTTGCTAAATCACAATTCTCTGTCACTTGAGAAGTGCTTATAAATCTGGTTAAAATTTTTATTTTGAAAAAAGAAGATCTAGACTTGGACTCCTGTGGACATTTTATCTCTTGAATATAGAAGGATCTGTTCTTACTGTAGGAAGATATTGATAATAGCAGATAATGTGATAAAATAATCAGAAAATTGATTAGTGAAATTATTTTATAAGGCTATTTTTGTTTATCTTGGCCAGCTTTAACTTTCTAACTTGAGAAATCAGTACTCTTCCAGTGCTCTTTGCTGAAAGACTGTTGTTGACTCTGACAGTTTCTAATGAACTAGCTCCCCAGCACACAGTTAGCAAAGTTACCTTTGCCTTTTGCTCAGCAGAACTTTCAAAGTTTCAGCCTGTCTCTAATTCCCAAACACTTGCAAAAAAGCCAACTAAGTAACAACACACAGGAAAAAAAAAACAAAACACAACACGTTCCAGCCTGAAAAATCGTCTTGGATGCAAATACTAACAGGGCAGAATGTGATAGTCTTCTACAGCTCCACTTTCTTCTTCGCTTTGCATTTTTCCTTTCCTTTCAAGGCATTTCCTTATTTTTTTTCCTCAGCTCAGTGGCATCTGACTTAAAAGGACATCTCAGAAAGGTCAGTTGGTTATAGACTGAAGGCAGACTTAGCTGAAGAGGAGGATTTACAATTAGGAACAGATATAAATGTATGTAAAGTGATGTGAAACTTTTTCTTAAGTGGTTGTAATTTATATTTGAAATGATCATAACAATATTGTTTCTCCACACTTATATTGCGTTCTTATTGTAAAACTCAAAGAGACCACCGAGTGAATTTAGTGGTCACGTAATTTCCTCCTTCACCTTTAACAGGCTGCAATGACAAAGCAGGAGGAAGTTAGGGGTGGCCATCAACAGAATTCAGAATGTTGCCCTCTCCAATTTAGGCTTGCATCCTGTCTCCAGTAAATGATGTGCTGTCACCTGGACCTCATCAGACTAGCTGTAGCACACAGAGTATCATAGGTGTGGCCAAAACCTGATCTAGTAGAAAACATGCAGTAGAGGGTGTAAAAGCTTCTGTGGCAACCAGAGCCAGAGGTGGACAATGAAGGTGGAAGGCCATCATGGGTGAACATAGAATCATAGAATGATAGGGATTGGAAGGGACTTCTGGAGATTGAGTCCAACCCCTCTGCAAGAGCAGGATCACTCAGGGGAGGCCACACAGGAACATATCCAGTTGGGTTTTGAAAGTCTTTAGAGAAGGAGACTCCAAAACCTCTGTAGGTAGCCTATTTCAGTGTTCCACGATAAAACATAGCTAAAACATAAATGGCTACCTGGGATCATAATGTTAATTAGCTGTCTAGACCCGCCCTGTATGTTCAAGGAACGGAGCAGGTACTTCTATTCCGCAGTGTCTAGACTCCCCCCATATGTTCAAGGAATGGATCAGGCACTTCTATTCTGCAGTTTCTGACCTGTTTTAGATGTTCTTCTTAGCACCATTAACTAAAAAGGTCAGGTAGATGTTTAAAGTTAGGTGAAATTACCTCCCTGCCCCCTGCCAAAAGCAAACATTTTGTGATGGTAAGGCTGGGCTGAGAATGGAACTTTTAATGAAGACTTGAGGAAAAAAAAGAGAGCACTAAAGTAACTGTGATTTCAATGGAAATTTCCTGAACTGCTGTGCTTACTGCTGGACTGCAGGTGGTCCTTATCCAGTGGGTATACTGTGAGTTGTCTTAACCAATGAGACCATATGGAGACTGAAGTGAGAAATAATGTTTTTATGGCTAATGTTTAGACTGCAGCAGATAAATATTCAGGTTCCTGAAGAGTCACGATACTGAGTGTGTAAACATATTTTTTCAAAATGTCTTCAGAACTGTGGAGTTAGATGGCCACTGGAATGTGGCTTTTTTTGTTGCTTTGTGGACACAGAATTGCCAGTAGTGCTGTTTGTGTCACACTGGGAGTTGGAGGGTTTGGGTAACTTGTTCTATATGATACCAAAAGTTTTTTACAGAAATGGGGATGACAGACTTAGTATATGGATGATGGAAAGGGCTTGTGTCAAGTATACTTAACAGGTGCTTCTTGCAGTCGGAGCAAGCACGGAACTGCTCTGGTTTGGTGTGGACCAAACATTAAGAGATAATAGATGAGAAATATTTCAGTCTAGCTTCCTTCAGTTAGTGAGACCTAATAAAGGCCTAACATTGCTCTTGCTGGCATCCTTCAGCAGCTTTGAGGTAGCTGAAGAATTACATTATATAGCCCAGGTATTCCCTAGGAACGCCTCCTGCTTGCTTTATAGACCAGTTTTCTGATCTTTATAGATGGTCAGGATTCTGCAGAACAAAAATCTAACTTGAGTTTACGCTGTAGTACTCAAGCAACCTAAGGGTGTTCTGCTTGCAGTCTACTACATTAAAAGCTGCTGTCCTTTCGATAACATTCTGTATTGTATTATGTGGGGTTTTTTTTGTTGAGATTTCAGCCTGCACAGCTTCCTAAACACGCTCGTAAATCTTGACATCTTGCAGGCATTTGCAGAAGCAGCGGGTGCTGAGGAAGCAGCAGTTACAGTGCTACCACCAATTTCAGTGGCACAGCAGGAATGGTCTTTAAGAGAAAAGCTAGACTTACAGGCACTCCATGTTCTTGGGGGATATTCCTTATTACAAAACAAAACAACTTTCTTAGAAGACTTAAGGCAAAGAATTAAGTCCTTTCCAAGATAATGTCTGCGGCTTTAGTTTACTGGACATATTAGACCTTTCAGGAAAAAACTGGCTTAGACACAGGTAGAGTTGTGCTATTTCAATAAAATGTTTTATAGGGAATGGTTAATCTGTGCCATAGTCAATTCTGATCTTGGCAACTTAAAACCTTTTGCTCAAGTGAGAGATTCAACAGCCCACTAAGTTTCCCCTCCCTTTTGTCTATTTGTCCAAGGTCCTTTCACACATTTTTTCATCTTAATGTCTCCAGAGAGAACTAACTTAACATCAACCTACCATCTGCTGTGTAAATAAAAATCTGTTCTGCAGCATCACAAGATACTCTTTCGACCAATAAAGACCTATAGAAATTTGCCAAAAATTCGGACACTGTTGAGAAGATTGAAATACTTATGTTTAGTTTGTCTTCTCCACTTTCAGTCTTCACATATTTCTCCACAGCTTAGCTTTTTTTTTTTTTTTCCTGAGATAAGTGTTTAAAATATCCCAGCAGAGGATTTTCTTTTGTGAACTATCTCAGATTAGGAGGCAGCCAGAAGAGATATCTTGTGGAATTTGGGAGGCATTTACAGCTTGATTAATGGACAAGTGGCTTACGGTTTCTCAGTCTTTCTGTATTTGTTTTACAGTAGCATCTAAAGATCATAGGTGTTTCAGGTTGGCATTATACAAACATGGCCCATTTCCTACTGAGGAGATGCCTAGGTGATTAAACTAAAGAGAACTGAAAATTTATCTTTTCCAGTTCAGAGTTTTTGTATCCCTCACTGCCTTATTGAGAGTGGGAGGAGGCTGTCTTGGTCTGGACTTCCTGCCCCTGGTCCCATGGTCTTTTTTTTCCCTGGAATAGAAGACTTTTCTTGTTAGTAACATAATCACATGGATACTTGGTGAGATTTTTCATAGCTTCAATAACTTCATGTGTCAAGAAGAAAGCAATGAGGAGGGATAAGTCTCAGCAATGAGCTGGTGGCCTGGGAGGTTGGTGAAAGCTAGTGACTGCGGTAGAGCTTTGGTGAAGTTCATGTGGATCTGACCTGGGGTATCCTAATAGTGATCAATCCATTGAATAATAAACAAGTGAATAAATATTAGCAAGTGCATTAACTGCATATATTTTCTGGATCATTCTGAATGACATATTTTGTGAAATCCTTTGATTTTTCAGAAATATTTGCTATAGCCCTCTGGTTTATTCCAGTTCTTATTGTTAGTGATATTATAATATGCTGTGTGTTTTGTTTTATTTTAGTAATATATTTGGATTTTTTTCCTTTATTTTTTTTTTCTTCAGTTCAGACTGAACAAATCAGAGTCTGGGCTTCCCTAGAGCTTCAACCATATTATTCTCTTGGTTTTGCTGTTCCATATCAACTGTAAATTGCATTTGTTGTCTTTTTCTAGCAGTGGGATGAGTTGTTCTAGTGCCGCTTCTTCCCACCAGAAGTCTAGTTTCTTTTTTTTTTTTAATATAATACCTTTACCACTGGAGATATTTTATCAGGTTTTTAAGCATTCTGTTATGTTTTATTGGCCTTATTGTCTGTCTCACTATTTAATAAGTCTGGCACAGTGCCTTCCCAATGGATTTCCTATGCTTCCTTTGTGTACAAGGCTTTCAGCAGTTAGAATGTTTTCTTGTTGATTTCAGTTTGTTTGGGCCAATGGGTTCTTTCCTGCTGTTTGACTGGCACATTGCAATGTCAGCTCTGTCACTTTTCTCCTGCCTGATAATCTATTTGGTTGTCATATCCTTACAAAGTTCCAACTATTTTTGAAATGTTAGTCTCTGAGTTTTTCCAGTCTTCCCGTTAACTTTCTCACAGGGATGTAAAGTGATTTTCTCCAAGGGCATACTGAGTTTTAAGTTCTCTACCCACACATGTATTTATCATAAAAGCCCTGTGGTGTCAAAGGTGATTCAATTGGTTGTGACAGGGTGACTTCAGGAGTCTCACTGCTCTGCTGCTGTGGTTGACCAAGAAATAGGCACTGAGACAGACTGATACCTATCTTATGTGTACCTGAGATAGGCTTAAATGCTGTGTGAAGTGGCACACAGACTGTGAGCCTCTCTAACACCAATGTGACAGTTGACTCTAAACGATAGTAACATTGCATGGAAACATTGAGTTACAGACCCATCTAGAGACTAACTAGTTGTGTCCCTCACCCCAAGAAAGAGAAACCAGGTCCTTTGCAGTAAGAAATGATAAGCAAGAAAACAAACACTTCCCTAGCACTGAAACATAGTCATCTTCCTAAAGCATTTGTATGCCTGTATTTCCTACAAGTATGTTGTAGAGAGCAAGGTTTGGGAACATGAAGGACAGGCTTTGATGCTCGCATGTTCTCCTCTGCAATCCAGAGCAGAATCATACCTTTTGACATGCACAGTATATGGCATATGACTTGTACAGGACTGTAGCTCAGATTTTCTGGACTGAATATTTTATTGTTCTCATCTAGGCTCTGCCACACGTCACCACACTCAAGTCCTTATTGTGTGAACATCTCCATGGAAGAAAACAGAATACAACAGAATATGTCACAGGAAGAAGTGATGCTGTGTGCCTGAACTGTAGCCTGCATCAGTGAGAGAAAGTCACTAACCTTCTGTCAACCTGACAGAAGTCATCTCTTATGAGCTGGATGTGCTGTTTGTGCAGCAAGTTCATCTATTACAAGCTCAGCTTTGTATGTTAGGGTCAGAGAAGAGTGCTGCATGTGTAGGATCAGTTTGAAGGGCAGGGAGCACCTGTACAGCTTCCTTTTCTGTGTATTTGTATTAACAAGCGAATGAATGCAGCTCCTTTGATCAGTTGGACTGCTATTTCTTCTTGTTCTTATAAGCCATTGCATTTCTTGCTCCCCATTTCAATGTCTAATTATCCCACTTTAAGAGTTCCCCATAAAACTCCTAGGAGATAAGGTTGTAGTTGAAACTTGGAAGAGTTGAAGTGACTTTAATAAGCTTGTCAGGAGTTTGTGAGAGGACAGAGACAGACTTTAGGAGTTTAGAGGCTTTGCACCAACACCATTTCCACTTGTGCTCCAGTTGTTGGGGAGGGTTTTCCTTCTTGAGATTTGCCTAACCTGTCTTTCAGGAACTCATTATTGAGTTGATTTAGTGCACTCCCACCTAGTGCAGCCTTTTAAGGATGTCTTTCAAATCAGTGTTTTTTATAAGCTTGTGAGTTTAATTCCCTTCTATGTTATAGAAACACAGAATAGTTGAAGTTCAAAGCAACCGTGGAGGTCATCTTGCCTAATTCCCTTGCTCAGGCAGGGCCACCTGGAAGTGATTCTGGTCCATGTCCAGATGGCCTTTTAATATCTCTGAGGATGGAGACTCCACAACCTCCATGGGCAACCTGTACCAGTGCTTGGTCACCCTCACAGTCAAAAAAGTGTTTCCCAATGTTCAGATAGAGCCTCATGTGTTTCAGTTTGTGTTCATTGCCTCTGGTTCTGTCACTGGACACCACTGAAAAGAGCCTGGCTCTGTTGTCTTTGCACTCTCTCTTCAGGTATTTATACACATTGATAAGACCCTCCTGAACCCTTTTTTTCTCTGGGTTGAACAGTTGTAGCTTCTCAGTCTTTCCTCATAATAGAGATGCTCTGGTCCCTTCATTTTCAGGGACATTCACTGGATTTTCTCCATCAGTTCCCAATTGAACTGGGGAGCCCAGAACTGGACCCAGCTCTGCGGTTGTATTACCAATGCTGAGTAGAAGGGAAGGATCACCTCCCTTAATCTGCTGTCAACACTCCTAATGCAGCTCAGTATAACATTAGCCTTTGTTGTGGCAAGGACAATTATGTTCTTCTGTTTTTAAGAAATGTTTTAGGGTTGTATCTTCCCCCCTGAAATATGATTGTTTGTAGGTTTGTGATGGTAATTAAAAGAAGAGAGTAGTTTTAGACAGAAATGTTTTTATCAAAAATTTAGTTAGTACATTTAAAGGAGTATTAATAAAAATAATAAAATCTTTAGGGAAGTCTTACAAAAAAAACTTCTGCTCTGTTTCTTAATTTTTTTACTTCTCTGGACTTAGTAATGTCTTAATTTCAGCAGTTCTGGAGATTCTACAGCATCTTAATTTTCACTAGAAAAGGGGATTGGGAAAATACTTTTCAGATATCTGTTCAAAAATAAAATAAACACATTTTATTGTATCTAGATCAATACAATTAAACCTCAGTGATGTACTTCTGAGGACTGGGTCATGCTGAAGGTCCCTTATTAACCAAACTTCAAGGCAAATGGCAGGCATGAATCTTCTGAGTCTGAACTGTAAATTGAGCACATCAATGAAAATGACCAAACTGAAGGTGAAAGGAATCTTTGCAACATGCTGCATTTCTGCTTTCTGATAGGGATGTAGAAGCATGATCAGAGGTGAATGTGATGGCAGGAAAAAAAACCAAAAAACATTTGGAGGTGAAATTTGGAATGAAGCACAGTTTCTTAGAGACAATGGAAAGTCAGGAAGGTTCTGATGATCAGAAAGGGACGACAAAGAAGCAGCATGTGACAAGAGGTAAAAGATGGTTTCTAGGTGCCATGGGAGGTGGCACAGGCAGCATTGTGCAGTGTTCCTGGGCAAAATCCTAGCCTGGTCTGGAAATATTTCTTTAAGTCCCCTGCTACTTCAGACCTCCTTCATCTGAATTGGAAGCAGGAAACCTCTCTGTATAGGCATTGGAGCACTTGGCATTCCAGGCTACCCTTACTCCAGAAAGCCTGATAGAAGACTGAAATCAGTAGGGAATTGCTGAACTTCTCACAGCTTAAAAGGGTTTTACTTGTGTTTTGAGTGGAAATTTTGAGATAACTTTTAGGTTGAGGCTACTCATCCAAGCATGATGTTTCCATGAGCACTGTGAGCCAAAGCATTAGAAGCAGAAGTTATCTATCCTGCACCTCTGCCTCTAATGTGTGTGATAATTAATTTTGTAACTTACACAATTACATTTCCAAAGTTTGTTTTGATGGTCTGTATGAAATATAATAGACCCTATATAAAGCTTACTTCAGAAAAGGTTGTACTTGTGAAGGGATATTATTACATAGCATGTGGTGGATAGAAATGAGGTGGCTTTAAGTAATTGACTGATTTGTATCCAAAGCATTCATATGGGACCTATTTATGCTACTAATGGTGAACAGGAGCTTCACATTATACAGAGGTTGAGACTGATCTTTTTAATGTGATTCTTTCCTTTGATTTTATTCCGTCATCGAAATCTTGACAGGCTATCAGTACACTGTCCAGATTTCTATAGCAAATAACTGTGATGTGCAAGCATGGAACTTTTTTTTTTCCCCCGGGGAGGGGAAAGAAGGCAACAAAATAAATCTTTTATGATGTATTATTCACTTACATACATTTTAAACAAAAGCACTGTATATATAGGCTGTTCTTAATGCATTGGGATTTCCACCCTTGTTTTAAAAATTTCACTTTGTGCTAACAATTGCACCTCACTGTAATACATTTTTAATAATAATAAAAAATGTTATAAGGGTATGAGGAATAAAATAGTAAAGAGTTGTAGGATGATATTAAAGCAGTATGCTTTTCATATAGTTCATAGGAATTGCCACTTTTAATCATACCCATTGATCACCAAAGCCTTCCTTGATTTGAAATACTTTAGTGTTGCAAAATCAGTTATGGAAGTTCCTTGACCTGAAAGTTTGCCAGTTTAGAGAATGGAAAAACAGGTTGAGCAAACATAAGCGTGATGAAACGGCTTAGAGTATAATAAATGAATTCTGTTAAACTCACTAGGGTAGATTCAAGAATATATGAAGTCTATTTGTACAGCTTTGACTGGATGCTTTGCATAGGACGGGTTTGAAACATAGCCTTCTAAGAGTGAATTTCAGTGATTTATTAAATTGGTTCTTGTTCAATGAGAGTGGTAGAAAAATTTATGCATCCAAATCTGGGCATTATGAGATCTTTCATTCTCTGACATTTGCAGTAGTCATAGTGTATGCCTGCAATATTAATAAAAGACCTTGCTTTGTACAACAAGGCCTTCACAATCTCATTTGCATAGATTTTAAACATTCACTTTGGTTTAAACATTTATTCTACTTTAATAAAAATCATAGCCAGTATTCATGGATATCTTGATTACATGCTCTCTTTTTAAAAAAGTATCCCCAAGTGGTAAGTAACATGGAATGAAACTCAGCTGTTTAAAAACTGGTTCCATTCAAGGCTTACAATCTGACTGCTGTTGGGCATGAGGATTTGTATTTCTTCACAGGTGGAAGATTCTTATTTCTCAAACTTAATTTCCCGTTAAATTTCAAATGCCAAGCAGTATCAGTGAGGGGAGATGCAGTTTTCTGGACACGTTTCAGAGGAAAAAGGATGAACAGCTCTCAGGAGCTGAAATGTCTCATCAGTTTCTAAAATATCCTGATGAAGAACTGTTGTAGAACATAAATTTATACCTTTAAGGCATATGGGTCAATGTCAGGCTCAAGCAGGACAGAAGTTTGAAGGGGGATAATTATTGACCAGTACTAGTCCTACCTGATCACACCCTAAAGACTGACTTTGTTCTTCCTAAAAATGCTTTTGGGTTTATTCTTCTCCACTGACAGCCCAGCCTGTGGAATATTTCAGATGTGGATTTGTTTGGCTGTTAGCATCACAGAATAAATTCCTATACTGCCAAATAGACTCTGGAAAAATTCATACCAAGGATGTTCTGACACAATGAATATTTCAGGTTTCAGTTTCTAATCAAGACTTGGATTCAAGTGGTGCTTGCAAGTCACTTGCATTCACACTTGTATGTATGTTGCTAGAGATAGCCAGAATTGTAATAAGGCTTCCAGCCCCCACTTTGTCTCTTATGTTTTTATCCTTTTGCTTGTTTTGGGAAACTCATTAATTTACCGTCCTTACAGTTCTTAACTAAATCAGAAGCTTTATGAAGGTTTTGTATTCTAACATGAGAGATCTGGAGTACTTACATTTTAGACTTTGTGCCATCTCTATTTTTGACTAATCTTTTTAATACTTTTGCCTTCATGTCAATATCTGCTCTTGAGGCTTGGAAGGAGACAGTGCTTGGCACTGCATTTGAAATACACAGCGTAAAAAATGTATAAAAGATCTATCATAGCTTGGATACTCTTGTTTAATACTGAGGGGTAAAAAATTGCTATTCTATTGCATTTACCCTTAACAAAGGTTGACAATGTACACAAGAAAAGGACAGTTCAAAACTTGCATGCTTTAGTTACCTTTGTCCAGCCTCTTCATTTATCATTCCACTTTAATTTTTAAATATTTCATTGCATCTTGAATATATGTTTAAAATTTAGCTTGTCATGAAATGCATAAACTGTATTATTGATATCCTATTATTTTATGATTATGCAAGAGCAGATTTGAAATGTCACTTTAAATCAGACCATAAGTCAGAGGAAAGATCTTAATAGGCTGCTTAGATCTGTATCTTCACTGAATTAAACAGTTATTTGGAAGTCTCTTCTGCTAAATGCAGTGAGATATCTAGTTAGTGTGATATGCCCAGGCAAATATATTGTGTTGCAAAGATGGAGACAATTCCCTGTGGCAATTGCACTGGCAGTTGAGTTGATTCTTCTTGATACACTTGATTCAGTGTGTTAATATTGACAGAGGAAAATGTGTTTTAGAGGCTTGTAACGTGAATTCATAATACAGTCACTCCTGACTCTGCATCTTCAGGACTCTGGAGAATAAGGTACTGCAAAATCTTGTAGGTGCCCTTACTTTTTATTTCGAGTATATGATTCAGATTCCTATTTTGATAGTGTCTTCCAAGAAGAAGTAGTGATGTTTATAAAAATCCATATTATAAATTAAGTAATGGTGTTATTAATCACTTAATGTAGATATAAATATTTAGCTTAACCTGTCTTTGTAGTTTACTAAGGAGAAACGACTTTTAGATCATCAAATATACTTGGACTGCAAATGGCTGAGAACTCTTTTGCCATAAGTGAGCATTCATTAGGGAATGTAAACCTTTTTGGCAGATGAGGTAGATATTCTTATGGTAATATTTCTTCAGACACTACTAGGTAAAGCAAAATAAATAGTAAATGCCACTGCTAGTTTTCTATTTTCTTCTCAAAAGAGGCTATCTTTAGTAGGACATTATCACTTTTCCACCTTCTTTAGATGCTGTCCATGTACATCAAAAAACCTGTCTAGGTAGTGAAAGGTGAAAATGGAAGCTGGGAAGGAAAATACTCTGGGTAAATATAAGCCACATTTTTCTGACTTTCATGTATTTTTTTTCACTGACTTAGGGAAACCTTTGTACATTGTTTATGTTCGTGTACTTCAGTTGCTGTTTAAAATGTGGTCAATGCACATTTTAAATTCTATTTTATAGCAAAGTAATATTGGGAAAAAAGCAAGGTGACAATGAAGAAGTAAAACCATTAAGAGTAGGCATTATAGAAGACGTGTCTCTCCTGAGAATAAAGCAGTAGTTTTCACTTCAAATTAGAACTTGAATTTTGCTGAAATCAGGGACTGTAGTTCAAGAATTACTAATATTGGAGAGAGGATGATGAAATGGTACTTTAAGCAATCATATGTGATATGAAGAAAGATCTTACATATAAATAAAAAGAAAGAATGATTTAATGTTGTGTTTCTCTTATTTCTTTTAACTACTTACGCTTTCACTGAAAGCTGCCTCAGATCTCTCAGACATGATTGCCATTTCAGTCTTGCTGTCAAATTAGGAGAAAAGCAAGACAGGAATCAAGTATTATTAAACTGCTGCCTGTGAAAAGGAGAAATAGAAGCTGCCAGATGCTTGTACTTTAGTCTCATCTTAAGCTGTCTGCTTTGGACTTAAAGACCTTTTACATTCTTGTAGTATAAGTGAATATTTTCAATCTCTTCAGACATCCTTGACTTAATTTATGGTGAAAGTATTAATCTATACTATTATTCTGTGAAGCACACTCAGAAACTGCATTTCTTAATTCTTTGGTAAGCATAGTAACATCACCATTTTAACCGCCTTATGAAAAGATGCTTAGGAGTCTTCTCTTGAATAAAAGTCACTTTTCATCAGTTTTTCTCTGGGACAACATAATTTCATAGTTTTTGTTTTCTACAAAAGGGGCATCACTGTGTCTTGCTTCATGGTAGTGGTCATCCATAGAGCCACCACTTTGTTTTTTCAAAAAAAATTACACTTCTTCACTCATGATGAAGTTGAGACACATATCTTCATTTGACTCTTGAGGACTTTCCTGTCCTATGCTAGTGAGCCTCTCCAGAAAGCTACAATAATAAAGAAAGGGATAAAAAGAAAGAGGAAGTAAACATTCATTTACCTTCAGTTTAAACATAGGATCTTGTCTTTCTCTGTAGAGGTTATGTCTCTGTTTCCTTTCAAATTAAGCAGGATTTTGTAAGAACTTACGTGCAACTGCTTTTCTGCTCAAAAGCACTCCTAAAATTTTTATTATTATTTTTTAATCTTGTTTTCAGCTGGCAAAGCAAATGTTTTTAAATTCATGAATTCCCTAAGTTTTTGCCCAGACTATTGCAAGAAAACCAGCATGTGTGTTCTTTAGCTTGAGAGGATTATTTTACACTGCTGAAAAAACACTGGGCCTGTTTGGATGGGGCAGTGAGCGACCTGATCTATTGGAAGGTGTCCCTGTCCAAGGCAGAGGAGATGGAAGTAGATAATCTTTAAGTTCCCTTCCAACCTAAACAATTCTATGCTTCTGTGAAAGTGGATTTTAACCTGGCTAGAGCTTTCTGATGGATGATTTCCCCTGCTCTCTCTGAAAAACTGGTTCATCTGATGCTAAACATGATCCTGGTTTTCTAAAGAAAAAGACTGAGAATGTACTACAGACAAGACAGGGCTATATGGAGCCACGTGTTACCTAAGTTATACTTCTCTAAGAAACTGTACAGAGACTGCATCTTTAACTTGTGGGGAGACCTGGGAAATGATAATTCTCTGTAAAACTTTTTCATCATGAAGGCATTTAATTTACAGTGCCTCCATAACTGTAAAATTAAATGAAATCTGATTTCCTATAGGCATGATTTTTTTTTTTTTCTGTTTGATTTTATTGTATAGGAAAGAGTAAGCTCTCCCAGGAACTTGAGGAACTGCCTTCTTGCATGGGCACTTCCAGGGTTTCTTTATTTTTCATAAAGCTGATAGGACCTAACCTGTCTTTCTGACCTTGATCTTTCAAATTCAGTTCAAATCAGTCAGTGAGCTCAGCATTACTGAGGGTGACAAATATGTAGGTAGGCCACAAAGCACTACCATAGAGGAAAATCAGAGAAAGAAATCTAAGAAAAAAGCTTGTGCAAATGAAATATTTTTTAGTTTCATTATGCTGAAGATTTGTATGGGGAGAGAAGTAAAGCTGCTAGCCCACTGAGAAGCTGAAAATGGCATGTAGTCAGCAAACTTAGGTGGATTTGATGTCTTGTAGAGTATCTGTCTGACATGCTAATTTCCTGTAAAATGGCACTTAAAAGTCACTATTTTGCTTCTGGTGTTATCCTGTCTGTTAAGCAATTTCATTTAATTTATTTGTAGCTTATTTATAGCAAGTAAGAAGATAGGCAAATATCCTATTTACTGCTCTACATTTTAGCTGAGTGCATAAATCTTACCAAATGTTGGGGTATTCTAAACATTTGAACTTTCTTCTTTTTCATAGGAACTCTATTTAAACTCCAACTTTGTTTTTTTCTGAGTTGCTTTTTAAACATTGCATTATGTACTTAAAGTGTTTAGATATTTTTCTTAACGCAGTGAAAATCAAGTACTCATGTTTTTGGAGTGCTGTTTTAATTATGTTACAAATGTAATAGTAATTAGTAATCATCATACAATTCTGATGACCCTCAGCCTTTTTTGCACTGCAGGTATAAGAAATATGAACAAACATACATCAACAGTAAGGGAGGTTTTCTTAAGCCTCTCTGTATATAATTTGTCAATGTAGTAGAAAATCAAATTTAATCTATGTATAATAAATTGAGCTGACATTCCCCAAACAAAGCTTATTACTCAAGAGTGGCAAAATTCTGGCTGTAGACCAACTTACAGTGCTGAGTCATTACAAGGGTGGCTCTGTGCCAGTTGCCAATTTTCATTTGCAAAGAGCGCTCAGAACCTGTTCCCTTACTTGGAATCGCTGGTGTTTTGGTGTAACTATCGAGTACACTCCGGTCTTCTTTCCTTCTGTCTTGGCATAGTTAAGGTTTCTTCTGTCTTTATGTGCTAGGTTAACAACTTGTCTGCTAAGTTTTGTTATGGTTTTTTTGGTTGCTTTTTCTTTATTTATTTGCTTGTGTTGTTGTTTTCTTTCTTTTTTTTTTTTTTTTTTTTTTTTTTTCTTTCTTTTAGATCCAGAGCCAAATGAACCTTGTCTGAAGGGCTTTTTTGTACTTCTGGTTTTCTCTCGAACATAACGTTAGATATG
>JAAGNO010003186.1:12540-30721 GCA_033439905.1 Ceryle rudis | reverse complement strand
GTCTCGACCTACCTCTCTCATCAAAGGGGTTAGCCCCGCCTTCTGGTGCTGAATCTCCCCTTCAGGTCGGCGGTGCGTCGCCGCCGGAACGGTTGTGGCCCTGCGCTCTCTCCCCGGGGCTGGCCGGCAGCTCTCGCCAGCCCCGCGGCTCCGGGAGCCGGTGCGAAGCGGGATGGAGGTGGGTGCGGGATGACCCCCGCAGGGGGGGGGCGGCCGGAGCCCCAGGGGACGGCACAGACGGGAGAGGGGTGGGTTTTTTCCCACCCTCCCTCCCCCAGGCTCCATCCCGGCTCGCAGCGCAGTTACCGGTGCCAGTTGCTCATCGCCTCCCTGTGCGTTTGCAGGTGACCGAGGGACCCCAGCGCGAGCTGGGGGGGGAGCGGAGCATCATGGCACACTCCGTCTCAGCCTTCCAGGTTGCCTATATCTCCATCGAAGTCCTCATCGCTTTAGTGTCCGTGCCGGGGAATATCCTGGTCATTTGGGCTGTGAAGATGAACCAGGCGCTGCGGGATGCCACTTTCTGCTTCATCGTCTCACTGGCGGTGGCCGACGTGGCCGTGGGGGCCCTGGTCATCCCCCTGGCCATCATCATCAACATCGGACCACAGACAGAGTTTTACAGCTGCCTTATGGTGGCCTGTCCCGTCCTCATCCTCACCGAGAGTTCCATCCTGGCGCTCCTGGCCATTGCCGTGGATCGATACCTGCGGGTGAAGATCCCAGTCAGGTAGGAAAACACGTTGGGATGGGCTCTGTGGTGTCTGCTGTGGGGGTTAAAAGAGGGTGAAGATGCCCCAAACTCTTGGAGAAGCACTGGGACAAAGGTCTTCCTCCATGCTGCCGGACGAGGACACATCTGGCTGCAGCAACAATCAGGGCAGGCTGGGCGGGGGGGGGTCCCGGAGCCTCTGGAAGCTTTGCTTGAGGGTTCAGAGCAGCCCCTCTTAGGGTCTTCGTGGATGGGACAAAGTGTGTCCCACCATACATGGGTGAGCACCCAGTGGTGTGCTTCAGGGAGTGTAAAAGGGAGAATAGTTTCGTCTTCAGCCCAGGTTTCCCCTTGCCATGGGGAGCCCAGGAGCCTGGGAGTGATATCCTGCTTGCTCAGGGACACAGCTTTGGGGTTTTGAGGGACTAGAGGTGATGGCTCAGCACCTCTCAGGGGGCAGGCTCACCCAGGAGACCCCTTGTTACGGGGCTGCCCCACCAATGATTCCTCTGCCTGGTTTCCCCCTTACTAGCTCTACATGTTGTGAAAGCCAAACCCGTAGCAAATATTATGGGGCATAAATTAGAGAGACAAACTGTATTTGAACTCTGCTGCTCCAGGAGGAGATATTTAACTGCTTCATGGCCAGCTCTATCCCTGTTGTTGTAGAGCTGCAGGTCCTGGGACTGGGGGGAAGCAGAGGGACCGGGGATGTCAGTGGGGCCGGAAGGAGATGTGACACCCAGCATCAGTGCCACTCAAGTGCAGCCCAAACATCCCAGCTCAGCCCCTCACTGTGCGGTCACTATCGCCGGTCTCCTTTGCTCTGTTGGAGGATGTGCCCGGGCTGCAGGGACACCTTTGCTGCGCTTGTTGGCTCTGAGAAGGCTCCTGCTGCTGGGAGTATTGCTGGAAAACTCATCCCAGCCAGGGTGGCCGAGCACGCACCCAGCTCATGTCACCCCACTGACCCCTCTGCAGTTCAGACATGGGCTCCAGCCCCTTTGCTGGAGGAGTCCACAACCCTTTGTCAGCACAAAGACCACCTCAAAAGGGACCCAACACCTTTGCGTGGGGTGCTGCCCAGACCCCAATGGGTGTAGGACCCTTCCCAGGGCAGGAATCGCGGGGCAGGAGACACCTGCATCGGGATCAGCTGACTGCCCAGTGTCTCCAGATTCACTGGATCAGGCCAGAGATCTGTTGCTTTTAGGTTTTTCCTGCAGCCGTGGCCAGTGAAGGCTGCTCAGTGAAGGAGCATAAGACAGAGTGGGGAGGCACAGGACAAACTGCCAGTCGCTGCCCACCCCCTCCCTGTCATGCACGATTTCCAGGCTGTTCCAAACTTCCTCCTCAAGTGTGAATTTTTTTTTTTTTTTTAAGATTTTTTTTTTCTTTCCCAGCCTGAAAAATCCTCATCTTCCAACCCGTCGGTGTAACCAAAGCGATTCTCACCCTGTCATTGCTCCCGGTTCTTTTTTGGTCCTCCTGCATCCCCTGCGTCGTGGGGATGGGTTCAGGTGTGGGAGTGCTGCGGGTTTATACATAGCAACGCTGCCTAGCTCTCGTCAGTCGTTTTTCTATCAAACCCAATCTTTTCACCTCCCTTGCTGCCTCTGAGCATCCAAAGGGCCTTTTCGGGGAGGTTTCTACCCTGAGACCAGGAGCTTTCCTGGGTGAGATGTTCAGTCGGAGTCCCCTGTGCTCTGTGTAGCTTGGGTGGTTTTTTCTCATGCGACATCAACCCTAAATATCATCATCCTGGTCTCTGCCTGAGCACTCAGCATCATGAGATTTTTCCTGTGACTTTTTGTAGCCTACTTTGATATAGAAAGGCTTCGTAGCCTGAACAAGAAGAGTTTGGCTTCACCAGCTCTGCTGTTCGCTTATCCCTCAGTATTTCCTTCTTTCCCTGGTGTGAACTCCTGGCAGCTGGCAAATGCAGTGATTTTAGGAGACTTTGTGCAGATTTGTGCAGTGATTTTTTTGCCCTAGACACAGCAGCAGCAAAACAACTTTACAAATGACAAAGAGGACAGAAAACACCACTTTAAAATATTCCCTGAGTCTGGAATGCCTCAAGTTTCTCCCAACCTGTTGCTAGATGCTAAGAGATGATACTGGAAACATTTTTACAGCAGTGACAGCTCGAATCACGGCTCCGTGGTGTCGTTCCTCACTGCATCACCCAACCCACTGGCGCACAAATCAGTGCTGGGTGCTGAGAGCCTGCGACACCTTGGCAGGACATGGGTCCCCAGTGAGACCTGTGCAGCCACTCATGCTTGGGACACCTCAGGGAGGTCTGCTAATGTCCCCGGGGGTCTGCAGGCAGCATTGGCATCCAGTCCTGGGCAGCGATGGCATCCCACAGAGAATTGCAGGCAGGTGGGGAGTGATGTGGGGCAATCTCTGCCTTGGCCACATCTCTAGGGCAGCTAGGACACAGAGCAGGGATGTCTCCCCTGGAACGTGTCCAGCCAGCATTAGGCATGGAGGGGACAGGGTCAGCAGACAGCCGCAGCCCGCTCCTGTGCCAGAGAAAGTCCCCAGATAAACTGGCACAGGGTGGATGCTCATCAGTGTGACCCACACATCGTCCGATATGGCCGAGGGGGTCTCACGGGCTGTGTGCACGGGGACCCCACCCAACCCTGGCCCCGCTATCCGCTCACAGGCAGCCCTGGCTCTGCCAAGGCTCGGGGAGAGGGGACAGTGGGGAAGGGAAACGCATTTCACAGAGGCAGCCGACAGGGACTGGGAGCAGCGAGAAGAGAGGCTCTGTGTATCCCTGCTCTATCCTTGTGCCAGCCACCCCGCAAATGCCACGTCCTCTCCAGGGGTCCCCAACGAGTCACCACTAGCATTTTGGGTTCCATGACAGGGTGTGCAAGGTTTTCCACATCCCTTCACATACTGGCTGATTGGGATGAGAAGCCAATGGGACTGTTGGCTGGGAAAAGTTGTCTGCAGGAGAAGCAAAGTCACCACTGGACTTTCCAGACTTTCTATTTAATTAGGCAGAGCTGGGACTGGCAGAGCAGCTTGGCAAGGAGCGAGGAACGTGGTGCATCACAGCCTGGCTCCGGTTCCTGGCTGCCCATACACACCCCAGCACTGGGGGCTGCAAGCTTTGGGGGACAACCTACAAGTTTGGTCCTTATTCCAGCAAACTCATGGACCCATCTGCTGCTCATGCACCCGGCTGGAGAGTGAGCACTGCGGGCAAGTCAGGAGCATTGTGACAAACATCTCTTGAGCAAACAGTGCTCTGAGACATTTTGGCAGCAGGAGATGCTCAAGCAGCATCCAATGCTCCATCTCGCTCCCATGAGCAAAGAAACACAGGAATGTGGTCTGTTTGTGCAAGGTGGAGGCAGGTTTTGTGTGATGGAGAGGTGCCTTGCGTGGCTCTGAGTTGGCAACTTCTTCCTCCTGCTCTTGAAAGTAAACCCAGCATGGTCAGGGGGCCAGGATATCCCACTAAACCTCTGGGTAGCACCCCTCCTGACTGCTGGGGTCTGAAGGATGCTGCCTCCTCTCAAGGGACATTTCCTTGGCTATGGTGGATGCAAGAGAATCACTCAGGTGGAACAGCCTGGAGCAGAGGGTGCCATGCTCCCCAGCCTCCACAGGAACTGCTCTAAACAGCTGGAAATCACCTAAAATAGGTTTGCTGCCTTCACGCTGGTGGAAAAGCTCACATCTCCCCTCTCGCATCCTTCCTCCCCGCCCAGCAGCAAAGGCAGGACCCTCGTCCTGTTGTCCTCCCAGCCGGGCGCAGCGGGGTCCCCCAGCCCAGCCCAAACTTCCCTCTCGCCGTCGCACTCAAGGAAGATGAAACGAGTTCAAAGGGAGGGGAAGCAGCAGGCCAGGGGCGTCCGGCAGGAACAGGCCCCTCGGCATCCCCGCAGCGGCGGCTGGTGGCAGGATGCTGGAGGGGTCAGTGCTGGAGGGATGTTTATGGGGGGATGTAGCTCCTCTGGCGCCAGCCTCTGCTGACTCAGGGGCTCCCACCTCTGCTCTGAGATGCTGCATTGGGCTTTTTGGAGAGGACCGTGGCAGAAGGAGCTGAACCACAGGCCCTTGGTCAGGGATGTTGGAAGGAGCCTGGTCCCGTCTCGGCATGTCCTTGGGGGTCCTCACCTTGTCCACTTCGCTTAGACCACCTGCTCTTTCCTCAAACACTTTGAAAGGTGACAGGAAGATAAAAAACTGGAGAAACATGCTGGTAGCGAGCGCCTTTGTATGTGAGGTCTCTCACTCCACAGTAGGGACCTCCACCCTCTGTTCCTGAGTCTCGGCCTCAGGGTGCCCCTCTCCTTCCCACCCCGCAGCACGCTGAGGAGCATCCCACCAGAGTGAGCTGCATTTTGTGTTGCTGATGTTTTGAATGCGCACAAGAGGCTGTGGAGTCACAGAAATTAGACCAAACCAGGCTGGAAATTCCTAGGAAATGGGGGGGCTGGGGTGCAGTAGGGGCAGAGCCCAGGGTTGAGCAGAGACTGTGGGTGGCTCTGTGGACAGTGCTGGCATTCGCTGATGGCTCAGAAGTGCCCTGTCCTGAGCTTTATGAGATAAAACAGCTCAGGGATGGCAGGAGCATCCCTCAGCCCTGGACTGCAGCACCTGCAAGCCAGAGAGTGAGGAGGACTTTCAGGTAGCCTCTAAACTCTTGGATGGACCCAGCAGTGGAAGGGGGAAGCTTCCCCCCCTTGGCTCCACTGTTTTTCAGGCTCCTGCTTGTGCTCGGGCTCTTGCTGGGATTGCAGCGCTCTTTCCCCTTCTCTCCAGCCCTGCCAAGGGCTGCAGGCATGGGGCCAGCTGGGGCTGGGTCACAAGGAAGCCTAGGAAGTCTTGCCACCCTCAGCCAGCTGGATGGTGAAGCAGGACACACATCTGAGGTGGTTTTCCCCCCTTTCTTCTCTCGAGAGTTCTCAGCCGGAGAGCAATGGGCACACTGCTGCCATGGGAGGGGGGATGAGGAGGACCTCAGGATGAGACCCTGCTTTGACCCAAATTCCCAGGCACCAAAACACCTAAGGGCCCGTGGGAAATCTTTCCAGCACTCCCAACACTAAGTGCCAGGAAACCTTCCTGGGCAACTGGGCTCTGAGACCCAGCAGATGTGGCCAGATTGGAGGTGGGGAGGTTTTGGTTCAGGGTGAGGTGTGTGGTGGCCTCTGTGCCTGTGGGAGCTGCTCCCCTGGGGATGGTACCCACTGAAGGGGGGCAGGTATCAAACCACAGAAGCAACTTTTCAGGCTGGCAGGATGGTTTCAACCCAGAGCAATGGGATAAAATACAGAAAAGGAAATATATGCTCCATCTGAGGGCAATTTGCCAGCCAAGTGATGGGTTTCACGTGTCCCCAGGGAGGCAAAGGTGACTCGAGATGTCTCTATCCAGCCTGGCCAAACCAGCAGATGATAAGTGAGGGCAATGGTGAGCGGTCCTGTCCCACCAGGCAAGTGAATAAACCAAACCAAGCTCTTCCAGAGCTTATTTGTAAATTTGGAGGAAACATTTTAAAAGCATCCAGGTGACTCAGAGCTGGGAGCATGAGCTCAAAGAGCTGCAGGGGGGCTCTTGGGCTCAGGAGCTCATCTAGGTCTCCTTCAACCTCCATTAGTCAATGAAAAGACACCATCCACCCTTACAGGCCCTGTCCCTGCAAAAGCAGGTTGAATTGCCAAGGGAAACTCTCACATTTCTCATAAAGCAGAGAAATTTGGGGGACTGGCAGGTCTTTGCAGCAGGCTTTTTTGTTTCTTCCCTTGCTGTCCTCTGCCAGGTATATTTTTAGCGAACAAGGGTGATCTATGGAGACCTTCATTCCCAAGGAACAGACAGATCCAAACCCAGGATGGAGAACAAAAGGCAGAAATCACAGCCCAGAGAGGTTTGCTGGAGACTTCAGGCTGTTTCCAAGCTGCAGTTTCCAGCACCCTGCACCAGCTCAGCGTGTGGGTGCTAAATCAGAGCAAGTGTGTCACACCGAGCTCTGCTCAAACCAGATCCAGGGTCCGCAGATGAGCTGTGCCAGTCCAGGACCAGGAGCTCAGTTCTGGTATCCCCAAAATACTCAGAGCCCTGGAAATGGGGATTTACCAGCAGGTTATATTAGTATTGCCACCCTGGTAAATACCAGGTGAGCCAGTTTTCAGCACCACTCGGTGCTCCGCAGAGTAATTTTGAGCCAAGAGCGCCCGAAGTCAGAGATCAAAGCCACAAGGGCTCTTCCCCTGGTGAGGGTATGTCTGGATTAGGCTTGGAGGGAACAGGAGCAGCTGCTGCAGCTACACCACGAGACGTTTCCCGACAGACACAAAATCAGGTCACTCAAAAAAGCTCCAGACGCTGCTGTGCTGGCTGGAGGGAAGCGACTCGGGCTGTAAGCAACATCCCCAGCACATGGGCTCTTGGGGAACACGCTGGGGTCTGTGGGTGTCCCCTGTCTTGGGATGCACCGAGGGTCTGATTGTGGGGTGCTCTGTTCTTGGTAGCACGGAGGGAAGGGGAGATGAACAGTGAATTCTGTGCAGGGATGCTCCAGACTTGCTGATATTTGGGATTATTCCCAAATTTTCTGGATTATTCCCAAGTTTTCTGGATTGAAAGGGCAAGGGAAGATGCGTGGCATCCAGAGACCTGGGGCAGCAGCACCTCGTCTCATCCCAGCCCTCCTCCAGTATCTCTGAGCAGGATGAGATGTGGTCCTCGTGCTGGGTAATCTGCCCAGGGTATCATTCTGCCCTGACCCCGACAGCTGGGAGTTGACATCTGTCCCCTCAGCGGAGTTCCCATCCACCCGCGTCATGCTGCAGGGCAGTGAAGGAAAACCAGCCTCCTTCTTGCTGGTGTTCACCTGCTACACCCCAAAGTCACGCCTGGGGAATATTTTCATAGGGGTTTTTATTCCCATTTCTAGTGATTTTTCATGTGAAGTCACTGACCCCTGGCAATGCATCACCAGCAAATTCAAAGGCCTGTTTCCCAGGAAGGGCCAGTAGCACATTTGCAGACAGGGAAACTGAGGCACGGAACAGCACTGGGGCTCGCTCAGGATGACCCCACCAGGCAGGGACAGAGGCTGAGGCACAGCAGGTGTGGAAGCTGAGATATGTCAGGAGAACCTGGCCTGACTGTTGATGTGCTGAGCCGTGATCAGCCGGTCTCATGTCATGACTGTGCCCAGGGCACGTGGCAGCCAGGCTCCTCTGTGGTCCCAGCCCATGCCATGGTGATCTGTGCAGGAGTAACTCAATGAACCGGGGTTATCCAGGAGGCCAGATGGTCCTCCTGGGCTGCAGGTCCCTGGTGTGCAAAGCCTGGAGTCAAGAATGACTCTTGTCAGCAATCGATCTTAATTAAAAGTGACAGCCACAGAATCTCCACCCACTGAGGGAGTCAAAGGGGCTGAGATACATCTGCAGGGACATTGTCCTCAGTGAGAAGGCTCCTGCTCATGAATTCATCCTGAAGGTAACACAGCATCAAACCAGGTGGATGTGGGTGGAAGGAACCCAGCAAGTCTCTGCCACCTCCATATCAGTGATTCAGGTGCATTGGGTACCATGAACCCAAGAGGACCTACTCTGCAAAGCGAGCAGATGGGACACTAACCAGCTCGCGTTTCTTCATCCCATGGCAATACAAACTGACCATGAGGTCTCCACTGAGCAGTGAGGAACACCAACAGCCAGGGTCACCAGGTTATGGTGAGATGGACACTGACATGTCTGCAGTGAGTAAGGTGACATCCTTCACTGCAGTTGTTCTGTGCCCATTGTATGATAGTCTACTCAACCCATGGTTGAGCAGCAGAGCTTCAAATCCAGAACACCCAGATAGACTGTCACACTTCCAACAGCACCACTGAGCACTTTGGAGATGTTTTTTTTCATTTTCTGGAGTGACTGAGGTGCTTCCAAGGGCACTGGGTTGATAGAGGCAATGGTGATGCACCCTGGGGCTTGGCATCCTGTGCTTTCCAAGGACCCTGTGCAGCTGCTGGCAATGAGACAAGTGAAACACCCTACAGAAAGAGTCTCTGCCAAAGGAAAAGCTGCTGATTCAGCCCACCCCCGGGCCCCACCAGCCCAACCTGGCCCTGCAGGCAGAGTGTCAGAAATGAGTCAGGACCAGCTCACCATGGTGTGTGTTGTCACGGCAGCCATCCGGTGCTGGAGATGGCTCAGGACAAGCAGAAGCCTTTTGATGGGATGTCCTGGGTCTTCCCCCACCCTGGGTTGGAAGAATGTGACTCCATCAACAGGAGGTGTCATCACCACCTGATCTTTATAGAAACAAGCCCACCTCCCCTCTACACCAGCCAGAGCAGGTGGCAGAACAGAAATAAGTGACTCACAGGGTCAGGGCTGGGTGTGCAGGCAGGTTCAGGACCTCCTCTGCCACAGAGCCAGCACCAACCACCTCCCCATCAACCAGCTCTGGAGCTGCAGGCCGGTCTCCATGTCATTGCCCAGCCCTTCACACGTCCATGTGGCATCTGTCTTGCTCTGGTTGGACATGTTCTATATAGCCACCAACAGCCAAGCCACCCTCAGCTCCTTTTACACCCCAGGGTGCATCACAGCATGATTTTTTCTAGACCATTCACAGTGTTAGAATAAGCTTTTACTGTGTCTTAAAAGTGCCAGGTTGACTCCGTTGACCAGAAAGGGACTTTGGCCATAAGTTTGGATGGGAGACAGTTGGGACAGAGACCCCCCAGCCTCTGTTTTCAAAGTCTGATCTGGAAGGACCCCCAGACCCATGACTGCAATTTGCAGTTAGTGAAGACCCAACAAGATCTCCATCTAGGACGTCTCGAAGCAGCTTGCAGCCAGACACAAGGGACTACTGTACATGGGGATGTGTTCTGAGGGGACAGGCAGCCACTCAGCTGAGTGGCTTGGGACCTGCAAGTCCCTGGACCTTCAAGGCAGAGCAGGCAGGGCTGGGCAAAGGCTCAGGAACGGGTGTCATGGAGCCACTGCATCCAAATGGCCATGCTCAAAATCAGCCTGACAGGGGGAAGAACAGCTCATCCCAAGGGGTGCAGCTTGGCATGGAGAAGGCGCTGGTGGGATTGGTTGGAGCAGATGCGAGGGAGTCAAGATGGGTCAGATATCCAGGAAGTCAGCATATGGGCTCGTCTATATTCTGCTGTGGAGGCAGGGGGGATAGAAAGGTCACTGCAACACAATGGTTGGAGAAAAAGGAGGAAAAGGTGGATGAGGCACTGTGGTGAAATGACCTCGGAGATGAGTTTCTTCATGACACACACAGGAGTCATTTCAGAGTGGAAAGGAACTGATGGTCTGGAAGAAAGCCCTTGGCTGGAGGAACGTCAGGGAAAAACACTGCAGGGTCCTACCCACAGGGGTGTGAGGGAAGCCCAGGCATGAAACATGGGGGGGTTGTGATCCCTGCAGACAGAAGGACATGGAGCATGGAGGAGACCAGGCAGGCAAGAGACTCCTGGGAGGGACAAGGACAGCTTGAAAGAATCTTCCCCTTGGAGAAAACAGCAGGAACTCAGAGCCTGGGGAAGTGACAGCCAGCACAGCTGAGATAATGTGAACAGCATCGGTTGATCCTGGAGATAAATTAATGATTTTTCAGAGTGATCCTGCCAGACACAGCAGGGATGGCTGCAGGAGCTGAAAGCCAGGGAGAACCCAGTGTGGGGGCTGCCAATGGGCTGGCAGAAGCAGCCCCAGGGAGCCGGTCCTTTTGGGACACATCTCATTCAAGGTGACCTGAACTTTCAACTCCATGAAATGGGAAACCAGCCACCCCAGAGGCTGCCTGGGCTCCTGGCAGGGAGATGCCTTCTCTGGCAGCACGGCTGCCCAGCTGGCGGGGCAGGCACACGGCTCTTGCGCGGGATGCCCAGTCGCAAGAAAGAGCAATTGATGCTCTCCAAGAAGGCCACAAAAAGAACCCCACAGCCCGTGGGGTGTCCTGCAGAATAGCAATGAGCTGAGCACCCCCTGCTCCATCAGCACTCAGCCCCACTGCAGCCTGCTGCTGGGGACGTAGTCGCCTCTCCAACCGGAGAGTGGCGGAACGGGCAGGAATGGGTATCGAGGAGGCACCACTGGTGATGCCATCAGCAAGAGAGTATAAAATAACCCCAAGGAGTTAAGATCCTCCTTCCTCCAGAGCACAGGCAGCTGTTGCCTGTGGGCTAGGGGCCAGATGGGTGATGGGGGGCAAACAAGTAGAGGAAGGACTGTTACTGGTGATGCGGGGCCGTGCAGAGCAGGATCAGCCACTGGAATGCTTTGTGAGATCTGAATTTGCCTGCACCAAGCCTGGTGGGAGCCAGCAGCCCCCCGTTATGTCCTTGCCCCATCTCTTGCTGCTTTTTCCATCCTTCCCCCCATCCCTTCCTTCGGGGGTGCTGAGCAGGGGAACACCTTCAGCAGCCACCACAGCCTTGGGTGGTTTGGTTGATTTCTTGTTAAGAACAAAAAAAGGAGCTGGAGGAAGGATTTGTTGCCTAGCTCTGTTCTCTTGTCTTCCTCACCAGCCTCTATCCATGTCCCTGAGACCATCCTCAGTACTCCGCACACAGACCCCTGGATACCAGTGATGCCCATTCAGGACCACAGGGACACAGAGGCAGGGAGGTGACATCCCCTAGTTCCAGACCCATTCTGGAGTGACAGTAGCACCTTTCCATCATTCCTCAAAGGAGAACCAGAGCACAGAAAGCTGGGATGTCACTGGCATGGCTGTCTGTGTGCCTTCTTCAGGCCACTTCTCCTTGAATCCAGAGACCAAAATTATTTTCTTCTTCAAATAAGGGTAATGCCAGCTCCTGGCACCAGGGATGTTTTCACATTCAACTCAGTTCATCTTGCTTCACTTGACTTGTCAGAACCCCCCTCTGCGACTCAGTTTCCCCATCTGTTCACAGGGGGAATGATGCCACAAACTCCCTGAAAGCACCAGGAGGCTGATGCTGGGAAATGCTCTTTCAGACATGGCCATAATTAGCACAGTCTTACAGACTAAATGATTTCTCTTTTCTGCACTGGTGGCAACACTCTATGACCTAAACCTTATAACACGCGTTTTTCTCCCTGCAAACAGCTCCGCTGGCCCGTGGTGCTGAGCGGTCGAGGCTGGCGGAGAGCTCAGGGCACAGCCCACATCCAGATGGACGTGGCAATGTCTACGCGGAGCCTGGCAGCTGCCTGCATGGGTGCGGGCAAGAGGGGTTTACTTTAAGGGAGATCATTCCTCATGTTCAGTGCTGCTGGGATGTGGGTGCTTTATGGACTCAGAGAGGTCTCTTTGCTCAAAAGGAGCTTGGGGTGCTCTGGCACCAGCACAGAATCACAGAATGTTAGGGATTAAAAGGGACCTTGAAAGATCATCTAGTCCAACCCCCCTGACAGAGCAGGATCCCCTAGATTACGTCCCACAGGAACAGATCCAGGTGGGGTTTTGAATGTCTCCAGAGAAGGAGACTCCACCGCCTCCCAGGGCAGCCTCTTCCAGGTTCTGTCACCCTCACTGCAAAAAAATTTATCCTTACATTTCCATGGGATCTCCCATGTTCCAGCTTGTGCCCATTGCCCCTTGTCCTGTCATTGGATGTCAGTGAGCAGAACCTGGCTCCGTCCTCCTGACACTCGCCCTTTACATCTTTATAACCATGAATGAGGTCACCCCTTAGTCTCCTCCAAGCTCAAGAGCCCCGGCTCCCTCAGCCTTTCCTCTGCAGGGAGATGTTCCACTCCCTTCACCACCTCTGTGGCTCTGCTGGACTCTTTCCAGCAGTTCCCTGTCCACCTTGAACTGAGGGGCCCAGGACTGGACACAACATTCCAGATGCAGCCTCACCAGGGCACAGTAGAGGGGGAGGAGAACCTCTCTTAACCTACTAACCCCACCCCTTCTAATCCAGCCCAGGATGCCATCCCCATCCTGCTTTCACACCCACTCCCACAACACTCACAGCATCAGTGATGCAGGTGGCCTCTCTCCATAGGGCCATCTCCTGCCACGGGTGTCACAGGTCTGGCCACAACAACGCACCTCCATCTCCAGCAGGCTGGGGACCTTCTTGCAGCACCTTGTGCACCAGGAAAGGGGGATCCCAGGTCATTCACAGGCTTCACAGGGACCAGCACAGCCCTTGTGTTGGGGGAGGACTTGATCCTGCCTGGTCGACACATTTATCTTCTCCATGCCCAACACCAGCCAGCCTGCCTGGGCAGACTCGGGCTGTGTCTGCCCATTGCTCCTGGCCTGGCTTTAACTGCCACAGTAATTAGTAAGATGATCAGGGAGTCATTTATGCCCAGTTTATGCATTTTGCTGCAATTCCTGGTCTCAGCTTTTACTCCCCGTCATCCTGATGGAAATACTGAGCTGCTTCCTCCCAGACAACAAGGTCAATCAGTTTTCGTCCAAGAGAATAAATACTCTTGTAAATCTGAAAGAGGAAAGAGAGATTAAATAACGAACTTCAGGTTTGCTTTGAATTTGCACTTTTTGTTTTTCTGGCAAAAGATCAATTGGCTGCAGTGAGGGAAGACTGATCATCACTTCTTCCGTGCTCATGGTGTGGTGGCAGGGTGGAGAAGAGGTTTTACTCGAGCTTTGTGGTAAGCTGTGTCTGGACAGAAGTTGAAAGTCAACTCTAGCACAAAATGCCATCTCCAAAACGATTTTCACTAACTGAAAGCAGACATAGGCAACTCATTAGCAAAAATAAAATAAAAAAATTAAAAAAAAAAAAAAAAAAAAAAAACCAGAGGAAAAAAAAAAGACAATTAATTCATCTGGGGTTTTTTTTACATTTGAAATTGATCTTTTAATCAGGGGAAATATGCGCTGGACAGAAGATGCTGAACTGGTTGGTTTGGCTTACCATGTCCTCTGAGGTTTAGAAGCAGTAGATCTCCTTGGTACTCCTATGTCCTAACAGACATTGGGTGGAGAAAAAATCCTCCCTCATTTTTGTGAGCCTCCAGCCAATTTTCAGTCTTGAATGTACTAATTTTTGAACTGGGCTAAGCACAAGAAGGGAAATGTTCCCTTCACGGTGGCAAATTGTGCTGTGAGGATCCTGGACAGCAGTAACAAGTTGTAGCCTAAGAAACTGGGGAGTTCGGTTGTTGACTGCAAAATCAGGAACCGGGTTAGCAAACAGAAGTGTGAAAAACAAGAAATTAAAAGGCAGCTGATACTAACCTCTTGTTCCAGCTGTAATTTAGGATAAGTCTTTTTCTGAAGAGTCCTTCTGCATTGGAGAGATAAAGACTCACCTCAGCCTTGCTTCGAGGCTGAGTTAATGCCTCTTAATGGGAGATGCTATCTCCAGTTTCCTGCCTCCCGTTTGCCCAGGCAGCAGAGCTCAATGTCCTGTTGAATGCAGATGAGGCATCAACAGCGGGGTCTCAAGACCCTTTGTATTTCCCTTCTAGGTGGGATCTCTGATCTGCTCCTGCCATTTCATGGCTGTTGGAGCTGCTCAGCCTCACCTGGTTAAAGATCTCCTCTGGGTACCCACTTGCCCTTTGATTTAGCAGTGGTCGCAGAGCACAGTGGTGACATGCAGGGAAGGATGGTGGCACTGGGCAATCTGCCCTGGTGCTGTACAGATGGCACCAGGCACTTCCTCAGTTGGCTTCTTCCTCCTCACGCGGACGGCTTTCTGCAAGCCGCAGCATTTTGTGGGATGGAATACGAGCCATAGAGGCTCTCAGAGCCCAGGCGCACCAGGCATTTTAGATCTGCCATCTCATTTCGATTTCTTATAGAGCCCACATTTGACAGATTTGGCATTTTAAGTGGCTCTTAGAGCTGCCTTCTTTCCTCATCCTTCCCCTCTTCCCCCTCCCTTCTCCATTTTGAGGACTGACTTCGAGTCCTCATTTGAAAGAGGTTCTTCTGCATAAAAAGGAAAAATCTGCAATGCATAGAAACACTCCACTACAATACAAACAGTAACTGAAAAAGAACCGCTTTTGGGCAGCAAAGTGCTGGATTTACACAGAAGGCAGCCAAAGCTGCCTTTTATCCCTTCTCCTCTGGACTCTATGAGTACATTGCCCTGACTTCTCTAATCACACGGTGGCACGCAAAGACACATGGGGTCAGCTGCTGAGCCAGGCCTAGGCAATCACCTCCCAGTTAATCACCAGGGCAGGGGCAGGGGTGATGTGGGAGAGCCTTTGAGGTGACCAGGTCTGCAAGGTGATGGTCTGGCGTGGTGAGGGCAGATGTCCTGAGACTGCTGGCCAAGCACATTGACACCATGATGCCGGGTGAGAAACCCCTCCAGCACACTGCCCACGGAGGGATACACATGGGGTTTGAGCGGCTCCTCCTGAAACCTTCTTGGCCTGCAGAAATTGTCTTCATCTGGAGGTGGGGTTGCTGCTCCCACCGTAGAAAGGGCTGAGCTGTGTGATGGTGGAGTGCAGAACCTGCCCTCAGACTGAGACCCATATTCCTCACCAAGGAGATGTTCGCACACCACATTTCTATTTTTTACAACAAACCTGTTTAGACTCTAAAAATGTCCAGGAAATTTATTGCATGGGGGTAACACTGAAAATAAGTCCATCACGATGTAGCCAGCTTTCATCATTTCACCCCTGTCTCTTAGAGACTGGGCTGTTCCTCTCTGTGTGTCCTAATTCCCAAAGTTCTGGTGCTATAGAAGAATCTCAGCTTCAGTTTCTTTTCCCTTTTAAAGCAGCACTTCTCATGCTTTGCATTGCAGATAAATGCTCAAAAATGCCGCTACTTGAAACTAGGAGCCAAAACACAAGAACATCACATTTTTTCCCCCCACTTCTGAGATTCTGCAGCTCATTTCACGATTTTGCCACCACTGCCAATAGTGTTAAATCATTTCCCTCCCACCTACCTCAGGGTCCTGGAAGGGAAGTCAGCAATTTAGGAAAGTCCTGGAGGGCTGTGACCACCCGTGGTGGAGCTGAGAGGGAGCCCTGGAGCTGCCCAGGCACAGGTCTATGGCTCAGTGTGGCTTGCACCCCATTGATCAGGGTCACTGGGGTGCACCCTCAGGACTGTCACATGGCAGCAGGAGGGTGGCACATCCAGAGCATGGCCACCCAGGTGCAGACATTCAGCACTCTTGGATTCACTCGGTGCTGCCCACAGCATCACGTGGTCTCATGCCTCCTTTTGGGGCATGAAGTGTCTGTCTGGGGTTAAAGGGCAGCACTCCTTGATAGGCACAAAGTAAGTTATTGTTTCCATCAGGCTTTGCATGCCCTGGGCATCCCCAGCCCCTTGCTTAACCCCCACCCACCCACATCTGAGTTGAGGGGACCACTGAGGGAGCGGTCCTTGCTGATGCAGTGACAGAGCACTTGAAGGTGTCAGGATCTAGCCACAGGCTGTAAACCAAGCCTAGTTTGAAAATAAGATTAATCTGATGTGCACAAAGGATTTATGTTTGCTGCCGGGGTGAAGGATGCTGCTGGAAGGATGGGAGAAAAATTGCCTTTCTCATTGAGCAGCAGAGGACAACATACGCTCCTTGCCTTCTTTGGACAACAGCAGTGTCTCCTCCACACCCAGGGCAGAGCCTGAAGGGGAAGGACATGTGCAAGGGGTCCTCATTCTTTCCATCCTCCCTCCCTGTGACCTCCAGCCCTCCCATGCTCCTTCACAGCAGTGGGAGCCACTGGGATGCTCAAGAGGAAGCCATCAGCACTGGTCCACAGTGGAGCTGCCGTGGAGGTTATGCACATCCCACCTCTGAGATGAGAACAACTGGGCAAGTGATCTGAAAGAAGCTCTGCAGTTACTGGAAGCCTGTGGATTGTTCCCAAAGATGGGTTGTGATTCATCGCTAGAGCCCGGGGAGTCCAGCAGCACAGGCGTCCCGAACGACGCAGGCTGCAGAGATCCAGCCAAGCAGCTATTTCTCCATCGAGGCCAGGGGCAGCCCCAGGAGGGGTGTATAACTGCTTGGCAGTGAACTCATCCAGGCTGGTGCGATGTTGTGACTGCTTCTAACATCCCAGGGATTAGAGATATGATAAGACAAGTCTCATCAGGAAAAGATCTAACTCAGTCCTCTAGCTGGAACCCAAAACATGGCAGGTTTTGACTCAAAACCAGTGTGGCCAACATGGGCATGTGTATGGGTTTTGGGGAGCAGGGAAAAAAGCCCTTAAGCAATCCCATGAAGCTGTGGGTGATGCTGCCCCATGGGACACACTTCCCCATGGGAGATACTAAGTTCACAGTGGGCTGAGCCATGATCTGTGACAGAATGGTGACAGATGTGTGTCAGATGGGTGACAGAACTGGAACAGACTGCCCAGGGAGGTTGTGGACTCTCTTTCTCTGGAGACATTCAAAACCCACCTGGATGTGTTCCTGTGGAACCTAAGCTAGGTGATCCTGCTCTGTCAGTGGGGTTGGACTAGATGATCTTTTGAGGTCCCTTCCAACCCCTAACATTCTGTGGTTCTGTGATCTGTGTGCTTTGTGTCTTGGTCCTTCCAGGGCTGATGGTATCGAGAGAGCAGCAGAGCTGGGGGGATGATGTATCTGGCCTCTGGGTCCACGCTGTGGCCCAGTGGAGCCAGTGGGAGGAGATGTCTTCTCACACTTGTAGCCATCCACTGGAAGGACATCCCTGATGGCCTCTCAAGGTTTTTACTACCAATCTGGGGTGAAGATACCCTGGCACAGCCTGGATGCCCTGTAGAAGCATCATTCCCCATTCACAGGCATTTTAGCCCATAAAACCTCTTTTTTACCTTATTTGTCCTGTTTCCTGCGGGCATGTTTGTCTCCCTAGGGCTGATTTTGGATGTTCCCACACCCATCTGCAGTCCTCAGGGACCCCAAGGTACCTCCGAGGTCCTGGGAGATGCGTCAGGGAGGGCTGAATCCACACCAAGGCAGCAACATCTCCCAAGACCCTTTCTGGGGTCCAGGAGGATTGCAAATGGTCCAGGTCTATGCACAACCTACTCTGACAAAGCTCAAAGCACAAAACCTCATTTTTCTGCCTTTTTTTTTTTCTATTTTCTGGAGCTATGACCAACTCCAGCTTCACCCACCACTAAATGAAACCCTGGGGACAGCGTCTTGGTGTGTGGGGACTAGTCAATTTTGGCAGGATGGTTTCATTCTCATAAATCTCATAATCACCCTCGCTTTTATCCATTAAATAATTACTGGCTATTAAAAGGTGTTAGAAACATTCGATGGACTTGCCAGATGCTTCATCCATCCACAGTCGCTTGTGCTTTGCAGTCACTTGTGGAAGAACAGTTCCTATGCAGAAAGCTACCATTTTAGGACAGAGAAACAAATCCTGGACACAGACTGGACCACAAGGAACTTAGAACCGTGGACTGGTTTGCGTGGGAAGGGACCTTTCAGGGTCATCTCATCCAACCCCCCTGCAGGGAGCAGGGCCATCTGCAACCAGAGCAGGGTGCT
>JAAGNO010003184.1:26934-44921 GCA_033439905.1 Ceryle rudis | reverse complement strand
GCGGCGCAGCTCGGCCCGGAGAAGCCTGACGAGGTCCGGCTCAGTCTAGTGAGGCCCAGCCCAGCTCGGTGTGGTCTGGCTCAGCCCGACCCGGCGAGGCAAGCCCCGGTCTGGCTTGGTCCGCTGACGCCTGGCTTGGCTCGGCTTGCTGCGGCTCGGCTTAGCCCGGCCCAGCGAGGCGAGGTCAGGCTTGGCTTGGCTCGGTGAGGCCTGGACCGGCTTGGCTCGGCTTGGACTGGACTGGCTCGGCCTGGCTCAGCTTAGCCTGGTCTAGCCCAGCACGGCTTGGCCTGGTCCGGCCCGGTTTGGCCCAGCTTGGTTCAGCACGGTGTGGCTTGGCCCCTCTTGGTACGACCTGTCTTGGCCTGGCCTGGCGAGGTTCATCTTGGTCAGGCCTGGCACAGCTCGGCCAGGCCAGGTCGGGCTTGGCCTGGCACAGCTTGGCCCAGTTTGGCTCAGCCCAGCTCACCTCAGCCCGGTCCAGTTTGGCCCAGCACAGCTTGGCCTGGTTTGGTCCGGACCAGCTCAGCTCAGCCCCACCTTGTCCAGATCAGCTTGGCCTGGCGCAGCCCGCACTGGCTAAGCACAGTGTGGCTTGGCCCTTCTTGGCACGACCTGGTGAGGCCTGGCGAGGTTCAGTGCAGCCCCATTTGGCCCTGCCCGGCTCAGTGTGCCCTGCCCTGCCTTCACTGCTGTTGTCCCATCCCCCCCCCAGGTGTCTCAGGAGCTGCCATTCCTGCACCCCAGTGAGACCAGCGTCCTGAACCGGCTCTGCCGCCTCGGCACCGACTACATCCGCTTCGCCGAATTTGTGGAGCAGTACACGGGACACGTACAGCAGCAGGTGGGGATTTCCCAAGCAGCGGATTGGCTGTCCCAGGCACACGGTGTCCCGCTGTTCCTGTGCAGCGCTAGCTTGAGAAATGCGCGTTCTTGAGCAGGGCTCCGGGAAGCTCTGTGCGTTGCAAACAAGGGAGGGCACGGGACAGCGGGAGGTAGACCAAATGTCAGAGCTCCTTGGTGAGGAAGTGCACCGTAATGATGTCACTGTGCACGCTTGTGAGCTGTGCAGGATGCCGGTCCCTGTGCTGTAGTGCCTGCTCCTCATGGTTTGCAGAAAGCTTTGAGATCCAAGAGGCGTGCACGACTACAGAGAAGCACTGAAGTTACCAGTGGTTCCTAGCACTTGCATATGGCCACAGAACAGTTAATTACAACTCTGCTCCCTGTGACAAGCTTCTCTCTTTTTTTTTTTTTTTTTTTTTTTTTTTTTTTTCTCCCCCTGGGCACTTCACGTTGGGCTAAGGCGCGTTTCAGTGCGTTAGGAGCGCTGGCTGCTGGTGTAACACTGCACAGAAACTCCACTGCTCTCAGACCTGCGCTGGGGAGCTGATGTGGATTTTATTGTTTGGTTTCAGGATCATCATCCATCTCAGCAAAACCAGAGTGGATTACATGGCATTTATTTACGAGCCTTCTGCACAGGTCTTGATTCAGTGCTGCAGCCATATCGACAGGCACTGCTTGACCTAGAACAAGAGGTAAAGGAGAAAGATTTGGAACAAGAGTCTGTCCTACCTCTTGTTGTAATTTCTGCAGTTAATATGCTAAGTAGTAGTAGCTAAAGAGGAGATGAGGTATTTTCCTCTCCACCTCAGGGACACCTTCCAAATTACTCCTTTGAGGTGCTGTTGTGGATGACTCTTCATTCTAATAGGTACTAAGTCCCCTCTACTTTCAGTTCAGTAGATACCCCACCTGCCTCAGAGCCCAGTGCTGTTTCAGGCTGTTGTGACTTCTGTTTTCAGTTTTAAGGGTTTTGATTAATCTCCACGAGATTAGCAGCTGTCATTTCTTGGGTACTGTCACCATCTGGTGGTTGTTACAGTCTAAAATAGGACACAGCCCAAAAATATGTGGCGGGGAAAAAAAAAAAGTTCTGGGAACCAAAGGTTGAGGATCTAGAGCCAAATGTGCTTTCTTACTTATCCACACCTTATTTTAACTTTCATTAATTGTTTTGTTATTCTTTCAGTTTCTGGCTGACCCGCATCTTTCCATCTCGCATGTTAATTATTCCTTGGACCAGGTATGTCAGGTGAATAAACAGGTACCTCTTTGGCTAGCCTTACTGCTCCTTGAGTCTAATAAGAAAGTGGGAGGGATAAATAAGGGTTAGTCTGTCATATCCTGCCATTTCTTTTTAACAGCTCTACGTCTGTAGTCCCCTAATCGTGCTCAGAGGTTTGTGTGCACTTTGGCACAAAGGGGTGCTCCTCCACCTTGGCTCTCACGTGTTCCTTGTGGCGTGTTCAGCCTGAACTGCAGCTGGAATGTAGCAACTTGGTGCATCTTGGTCCGACGAGGGGAGGACATATTTCCTAGAGATTTTCTTGTCATGTTTCTAATTTCTGGGGAAAGCCAGATGATAGTCTTAATAAATGATTGTACTTTGCTGCTGTCCATACTCACTCAACTATAGTTTTTCTCTCCCTTGCATAGCAACCTTATTCAATGTTGTGCTCCTTGTTCTGCAGTTTCAGTTACTCTTCCCCTCTGTGATGGTCATGGTGGAACAGATCAAAACTCAGAAGGTACAGTAAAATTGTAGCTAGTTTCTGTTAACAAGTTTTCTCTTTAGCCAATAAAGTTCTTTTTGTCCCCATCCCAGACCCTTAACAGTTGGAAATAATGTGGTTTCAGCAATGGGTGCCCTATCCCTACTACCTTTTACATACCTATTTTTGCATAACTATTTTAACTATTATATACCTACTTTATATAGCTATTTTGCAAATCCATTTTCACTGGATTGGTCCACTTCATTATCAGTACGATCTTGCTGACTTTGTTTTACAATGACAATACACTTCATAGTATGAGATGCTGCTGGTTGGAATTTCTTCTTTTCTATTTTATCCCACTGTCACCTGAGGAAAAAAAAAAAAAAACAAAAATAGAGGCATAAACTAATGGTCTCAGAGTCCAGAGATGCTTCCTTTTTGTTAAGGGAAATTTTTGAGAAGCTTGGGTGTAGAGCCAAATGTAGAAGGCCTCTTTCTTCATTACATGGAGTAAGCTACATCTTTCTGTAAAGCTCAGGCAGCTCTTTAAGGCACTTTCTTGTTATCTGAAAGCATAGTGTTTAAATGTCTGAAGAGGTCAGTACAGATCCCACCCAGTAACAGACCTAGTCTAACCATGTTTTCTTTCTGCAGATTCATGGATGTCAGATACTGGAGACAGTCCACAAACATAGCTGTGGGGGGTTGCCTCCTGTTCGCAGTGCTCTTGAAAAGTATGTAGATGCAGTAACGCTATTATTTAATTCTTCTGTAGTAACTGGAGTTAGTGTCAAAGTGTTTATCTTACTTGTGAAAATAGTACATGCAGAACAGGCTTGCAGGTTATGAAAGTAGGAGTAGCATGCAGGGAAAACTGTCACAGACACCATTATTTATCTAAAGCAGCCTTGTAGCAGAAATGAAGGCTTTCTCTGTACTTTGGACTCAGGGCTGAGGAAAGTTCAGACCCTGTGTTTTTTGATTCGAGGTCTACATGAACTGTTTGGCATGCGGTAGACCTGTTACTGGCTTCTGATCTTCAAAAGGATATATGTGACTGGATGAGTGCTGCTGTGGCCTTGGGGAGAAAATCAGACCACTTAAAAGATAATTTGTGTTGACGCTGAAATGGTAATTGAGTAGAAATAGCAAGACTGGGAAGCCACTGCAAATTTACTTACACTTCTGGTATACTAGCAGATCTCCTACTAGCAGATGTGGAGAAGGGACGTATTCAGAGGATATGTTAGATTAGTTTTGCAAGTGATCAGTCCACCTTTCTCTGTTTAAAAAAAGTAAAGCATAAAATTCCACATTATCCATTTAGGACTTGCCATACTGCTTAGCTGAGTAACTGGACATTCCAGGATTATTTACTGTGAAGTTTTGATGACTGCTTGCAAAGGCCCCACTGCCTGTTTCTCTTGTCCTCAGGATTCTGGCTGTGTGTCACGGAGTCATGTATAAGCAGCTCTCTGCCTGGATGCTGCATGGATTACTACTAGACCAACATGAAGAGTTCTTTATCAAACAAGGCCCCTCTTCTGGGAATGTCCCTAGCCAGCCTGAAGAAGATGATGATGACCTAGGAATTGGGGGACTTACAGGAAAACAGTTACGAGAACTGCAGGACCTGGTAAGACTGCAAGTCATAGCTTGGCATTCTTTGGTCCCTAAAGCACTAAAAAAGAAGTATCTTGTTTTCTGCTTTAGTGCAAGCTCTGCTAGACTGGACATAATATCAAGACCTGGTAGGATGGCAAATGAACAGAGTACCGTAATAGGTTGCAGCGAGGCATAAAGGACAGAGGCATCTTCTTTGGCACAGTTGGATACCTTGGGGCAGAAAGCCCTATGGATGCGATCTGTGTAGATGCTGATGTCAAGTAACTGGAACTGCTGTACTCGCCCTGCTAGTGACTGCCTTTTTTGATTCCTTGCAGTCAACATTGTGATCTGCTCAACACAGGCATGGGTGGTAGTGTGAGCCATTGCAAGGGAGAGGATGTGGGGAGCCTGGGTGTTGACTTGATTTGCACCTTCTCTGTTGGCAGTTGGGTCAGGCACCTTTCTTGCGCAAGCATTTGTTGTGCAAATGTGACCTAACAGGTTAATACTACTGACATTACTGGGGAGAAACATGCTATGAGAGAGCCAAGAGGCTGCTAAGAACAAGTCCAGAGTGCCAAGTTAAGCAAGGGAGCAACCTGACCTTATACTAGTGAAATGCAGTAACTCCTCATGTAGATGACGTACCACCAGAATGCCCTTGTGCAAAGCGGATTTCTCACTGGAGTCATCTCGCACGCTCGGTGTATCAGAATAATGTCTGCACCGGGGCCAGTGAGGGAGAAACTGCAACTCTAAATTCACACTCCAGTTTACTGTGAGTAAACATTTCATGGGCACCTGTGGTGTTAGTGTGCTGCATGCAGCTCGGCTGCACCACAGAAGATTCACCCCCAAAACACCCTGCGTTGCATACTAATTAAGTGCCCTGTACAGACAGTCTCTGCCGAGGAGAGAGAGGTTTTTACACATGGGCAAAACCAAGGGAAAAATTTAAAAGGCAGTTAGTGAAAAAACTATTTCACTATACCTAATACAGGTAGAAGAATGTGAAAATTGGAAAATGTACTCACTAAGAAGAGGACACGGACAGAGCCTAGTTAACGCTCTTATTCAGTGTTACTAACAGTGTTGGCAACTCTTCAGTCGGAGAGTAAAAAAAGGAATCCTGACTGTTGGTGGGGTAGACCAATAAAATATCTGGCTTTTTCATTTAAAAGTGTCAGAAGAATCTTAAGAAGAGAATTGCCAAGCTGTTAACATCAGTATACAAACTCATATTGAACTCTCCTATTAGAGTGAAGAATTCTATAGATAGCAGATGTTCTCAAAGATTCATCAGCATGGTGTGTGTTTTGGTTTATGGGCAAATGAACCTAATTCTCCAATGGCAAGAAAGCCAAATGAAATAATCAGTATTGCTTCTCTGAAGGAAAATCTTGTGTCGATACCTGGAGTTCTTTATTAATACATTCAGAAAAAAGTTAACAACTGTATTGTTTTAGACACTTCTGCCTTATTTATGCTAGCGAGTCTTCAGATTTTCAACCTGTTTGCTCACTGGTGGGGGTGTTCACATTTGGCCCGTTATCACAAGCGTCCTAGCAGTGGTAAAGGATATAAGAATGGGTATAGGGAAGGATTATTTTTCATAATATTAATTAACATTGTTACGACTGCAAAAAGAACTAATATAATGCAGTTGCAACAAAAAATACTTTTCTAATGTAACGTTATCATTTGGGAAGCCAGTTTTTGCTGCTATTCCACAAAGGTTTAGTTTATCCTTTTCCCATTTCTGCTCCCCTCTCTGATGAAAGCAACATCTTCTCTAGGGAGATCTGCTAGCGTACCAGAAAAATAAAGATGTAGGCTTACTTAAATGATGCAAATCAGGTTTGCTACCTTCCTGCTTATTTCCAGTGTACTTGAATTCCCCCTCCCACACATACATGCACCTTTATGCACCTTTTCTGTCTGGTTTTCTCACACTTTTTTTGCTTGATTTCTCTTCCCTGGGGTCTCTGACAGCGCTTGATTGAGGAGGAGAACATGTTAGCTCCATCTCTAAAACAGTTTTCTCTGCGAGTCGAAATGCTGCCTTCATACATTCCCGTGCGGGTTGCTGAGAAAATCCTCTTTGTGGGAGAATCGGTACAGATGTTTGAGAATCAAAATGTCAACCTGACCAGAAAAGGTAAGGAACATTTTTCTTGCAGCCTTTGCTCAGTTATGAGTGAGTGACAGGTATCTTCCAAAACGCTGTATTAATGAACTCCTCAACAGTCACTGCCCATTGGCTGATACTCTTCAGAACATACGAATGGTTGTGCCAGGACAGAGCAGGGGTCCCAGTGTTCTGCTTCTGATTGATTCCAAGGGAGCAGTCTAAGAACAGAATGAGCAAATAATAACATTTTTCCAAATCCAGTCTCCAAGTTTCCAGCAACAAGTCACCATGTGATTTGCTCTGGATAAATAAAGTGATTGCAAAGGTCGTATTCTGATCAAGATGGAGCCTTTAAGACAGCAAGAGAGAGGCAATCCCAGCTGATAGTTCTCTGAGAGCCTTTATGACATTGAAGATGGTTTTGGAAATATATTCCTACACCAGCTGACAAGGACTGCTGTGGAGGCCCTATCCTGAGCTTGCCTATGCCAAAAGTACTCAAATGATTTGAGCAACATTGCAGAGAACAAAGGACCAATTAAATGGAACTGTTTTCTTGCCTTAGCAGAAGTGAGGTGAAAAGAAATTGGTCTTCTAGCTTAGTTGGCTTAAAAAAAAAAAAAAAAGTCCCCAAGTTCAAGCAGTAGGATAGATTTGAAAGGGGTAGGTGGAGAACCAAACCAACCGGTTAATGTGGCAGAAAAGGTGTGGGTTCAAAGATCTAGCTCAGTACTAGGAAAAGAGCTGTTAGTGGCATTCTTTCATGCAGAAAATATTTTGGGTTTTTACTGACACGACAGCACTGCCGTATCGTGTCTGTACTGTAACTGTATTTGCAGTAGTCATCTCGTCCCTTGGCACTTGCACTTCGAGGCCTCCTCAACTTCATGTTCCTTGCCAGACCCGAGATCATGGTGCCTGGACAGTCCTTTTGCCCCACTATGCTGGAAGGGGTCTGCACTTCTCCAAATGGTCCTTCTTTTATTGTCCAAAACACTTTTCTCATTGCTTCACAGGCTCCATCCTAAAAAATCAGGAGGACACTTTTGCAGCAGAGCTACATCGACTCAAGCAGCAACCAGTCTTCAGTTTGGTGGACTTTGAATCAGTGGTTGACTGGATACGGAGCACTGTTGCTGAGGTAACGATGCTAGGAAGTACAACTACCTGTGCAGGTAGAGGAGCTCTTCAGTTTTGTGAATGACTGGGAGAGGGGCGCTCTCCACGATCAGTGATTGAACATGTGCGTGAACGCTGCACATAGCTTTCATGTTCTGGGGCTCAGAGCTTCATGTTACCCCAACCTCTAATGACGAAAGGACACTAACAAATACTATGCATGGGGAAAGAAGCAAATTTTTATCTATTTCTTTATTTCACTTTAAATTACTTCAGAACTTTTCATCATTCTTTCAGCATAATAGATGGCGTCTCACTGGACAAATTCTTTGCTTTGGCAATTTTTCATCTTTTCGTTTGGGGCTGAGTGGGTGGAACCTGAGAAGATGAGGAGGTTAGAGAAGTTGAGGAGGTTAGAGAAGTAAGAACAAAGCTAGGGTGGAACCACCTTCGTAAGGATTTGCTTTTTTTTTTTTTTTTTTTGTCATGGGTCTTTGTGTTTCTTAGGCAGTTTCTTGCCTGGTATACATCAGGAGTGCTGTACCTAAGTAGCATGGGCTGCCTACACATGGGATTCTTAAGTGTGTTCTCTTGTGCTTTATATAGCATTTTATATAGATGCTTTTTTGTCTGCATCACAAGTATTTTAAGGGAGCAACTGTTCTCACTGAATGGGCTTACATAAATCTGAGGGGAGGGTTTTTTTGATTGTTTTTTTTTGTTTCTCATTAGCATCTTTGGAAACTGATGGTGGAGGAATCAGATTTACTAGAACAACTGAAGGTAATGTTACTGCTAGCTTTGTTTTACTATTTTGTTTTCTCGCCCTCTTCTTTTTTTTTTTTTTTTTTTTTTAATGTCTCTTTCCTAATAAATACTTTACTGTCTTGGATACTATGCTTTCTTGGTTTAGGTAAAGCTGTTTTCATTTTCCAGGTCTCAAGAATGAGCACAGAGTCATAGAACTTGGTCGGAGACAGAGTTAGAGGGATACGTGTATGGGGTTTTGTGCCTTTGCATCTTGAAGCAAAGGCAGCATAGACTTTTTGGCACTGGATGAAATGCAGATCTCTGTAGCTGTGTTTTGATATGGCAGAAGTTGTCCAAGCCATAATGAAAATGGATGTTATCAGCTAGGATGCTTAAAATTTCTGCTCAGTTTTGATACGCTTATATACAAAAAATTTTATCTCCACAGATTATAAAAGACTTTTACCTTTTGGGAAGAGGTGAGCTCTTCCAGGCCTTCATTGACACTGCACAGCACATGTTAAAAACACCGCCTACAGCTGTAACTGAACATGGTGAGTGTTGCTTACTCACTTACCAAGCTGACCTCAGTGGGGTATAGCAGGAAAATGGTTAGCCACGTCCAGTACAGAAGAGTGCTACCTTATCCTCTACGTGTTGCCGCCGGGTTTGAAAGAACAGCACTTGTGACTTCAGCTTGTCTCACAGAGTGGGTGGAAATTTTCAGATGGCAGGTTTCTGTCCATATTTGAAACTGGAAGTAAACTAGTGGAAATAGCATGTCAGCGTTGTCTTTTACGGCCAAACATAAATAATTAATGTGTCTAAATTTAGCATTAGCTAATTGATAACTACCACTAACATCACCTCGTGTCAATATCTGTGCTCTCTTGTCAGATGTCAATGTTGCGTTTCAGCAGTCTGCTCATAAGGTGCTTTTAGATGATGACAATCTCCTTCCTCTGCTTCATTTAACCATTGAGTATCATGGAAAGGAGCATAAAGGTATCTACTTGCATTTTTAGTAGTGAGTTATATGGGGAGACGATGACCTTGTTTTCAAGTCATATTACTTAGGCTTCTCTGAAGTTGAAGTTTAGCTCTTCTCTTTTTCTTTCCCCTTTTCTTCCTTGCCATGGTTGTCTTGACTGAGAAGGTCACTTAACTCAGCACCTCATTTGTTTTCAGATACTTCTCAGACTCGTGAAGGGCCTTCCCGGGAGTTATCTCCACGTGAAGCCCCCGCATCTGGATGGGCAGCTCTGGGCCTTTCTTACAAAGTTCAGTGGCCCCTGCACATTCTCTTTACTCCTGCTGTTCTGGAGAAGTAAGTACTAGGTGTGGCCTCTCTATATTCATCTGTAGGATCCTTGATCTCAGGCACTCAATAACATGTGGTTTCCCCACCCCCCCCTGTGGAGAGAAAGGTAGATCTAGAATACTTTGTCTTGCTCCTTGAACTTTAAAATGACCCTTTGCACTTCTGTACTATTTCATGAACGGTTCTGCTTTGACAAAACATTTGTCAGCTATTCCCTCCTTCCGGTGAAATAAACTTGGTATTTTTTTTTCAGGTCAGTAACCAATACAAGCAGAAATCTGTTACTCTGAGATGGACCATCACCTGACCTACCCTGTCTGTGGGCAGGCAGGCAGGCAGCCACCTCCTGTTTCTTTTTCCAGTCTTGCATTGTTATGTTCTCCAGTACCTGCACCCAAGGAAGATTTTAATCTTAAACAACTTTGTCTTTGTTGACTGCAGGTACAACGTTGTGTTCAAATACCTGCTGAGTGTGCGACGAGTCCAGGCTGAGCTACAGCACTGCTGGGCTCTCCAGATGCAACGCAAACATCTGAAATCTAACAGAACTGATGCCATCAAGTGGCGTCTGAGGGATCACATGGCTTTCCTTGTGGACAATCTCCAGTATTATCTGCAGGTCTGGCTTATAGAGAAATGTAAACTGTATGTTAATCGGGAGCTGGCAGAAAAGCATGGAGCGAGCCCTGAAGTCCTGTCTTTCAGGGTTCAGATTCTTTGTACATTAAGGAAATCAGGATTTCCCCTGGAACAAGTCTAGGACTTTCTCCGAGTTCCCAGACTTAGTGCTACAATTATGCCTTCTTTTTTTTTTTTTTTTTTTTGACTTGTCAGTCAGTGTTGGAAATGGAGGCGTTTTGGCTCTCCGGTGCTACTCAAAACTTGTGAGAAGCCACAGTCATCTCCGAAGTAGCAGCATTAAAATATCATTCTGCCTTCTTCCCTTGCCCCTTTAAGTGAACTCCGGTTTGAGTTGAGTGACAAGTTTTTGGTTTGGTTTTTGTTTTGCTTTTGTGGGTGGGTTTTTTGTTAGTTGAGGGGGTTTTTTTAAGAATTGAAAGAAACTGTATTCTGACCATTTGAAGTAAGAAAGAGACTTTTCAAATGTAAACACCAGTTACTCCTAGCATGATTTTGTGAGAATTAGGCATCATTTTCTTAACAGCCACAACAGCTGAATTAAAGGGGCCTGGCTTTCTTAGATTCTTCAGAGTCATCTGGCGGTGCTTTTGTACTACAGCCTTTGCCCCGAGATTCCAGATCTTATCTCCCAGTGTAAAATTCAGAGATGACTACAGTGAAATACCTTTCTTTAAAAGCTAGCTATATAGTTTTTCAACAGTTAAAGAAAGAGACCCTTTTCCTTTCTACTCAGATAATACTTAGGCATCAAAAATTGTTGTTCTGCTCCCTCTCCCCTGCCTTATGTACTACTGTTATATATTATAATTCCCCATTCGGGAGGCAAAGAGAAGGTGATCCTCTGCCTCTAAGGTAAGAGTAGCAATAAGAAAAATAAGTTTCTTACGCAGAACTTCTGACTGGTCTGAAGTACTCCAATTCCTCAAGATACTAATGAGACTTGTTTATGTATCCATCAGGTGGATGTACTGGAATCTCAGTTCTCACAGCTTCTGCAGCAGATAAATGCCACGCGAGATTTTGAGAGTATACGATTGGCTCACGATCATTTCTTAAGTAATCTGCTGGCTCAGTCTTTCATCCTCCTAAAACCTGTAAGTAGGTCTTTTCTTCACCTTTTTCTAAGGAACACACCTTTTCGAACAGCTATGACAAACAACCTCTTTTAAAACAGATCATCAGTAATCTCCTGCAAAGCACAGACTACAATTCTAGGAATAAATCGGGTATAAACTAGAACAGATAATTGAATTAAGATCATTTCATTTACAGTTAGTGAATGCGGATGCTGCCTTCTTGGCAATTTTAAATCAAGATTATTCCAGTGTTTAGTTAATCATATTAACTTAGATTTTGTTGCTGTATTCTTCTCAACGGGCAATTTTATTAAAGAATTACTAATTGGCATAGTGCTGCGAACTGAACTCATTCTGAAAAGCATGAGATGAGGGGAAAAAAGTCCCTCTCTTACTTACACATAAGAGCATAAGAACAGTTGCAATCTTCCTGAGTGGACTCTCCTTAGGATCTCTTTTGTTGATGTTTTAGTCAAAAATATGTTCCAGTGTTGTCAGTATTTTTATTAAACCTGCAACCTCACAAAAACATTCCCAGAGAAGGTTGGTATCAGTGAAACAGTGGCACTACAGATCGCATCTCTTTCATTATTTGGAAGTGTCTGTGAGGCGGTGGCAGAATAGTAGTTATTATCCAGTGTGGAACTTTTAAGTGTTCCAGTAGTTACGTCTGTGAGGCATTTGGGCTTTCTTAACACTCTTGAACGCAAGTTACCTTGACCAACTGATACAGAAGAAATTGCCAAGTTTTGTTAACAGTGAAAACAAGGCCTCGAACCACAGCGCTTGCTGTTCTTTATTCTTCCATCTCGGTTCTGCAGCTGCAATGATGGCCTGCTGGCTGGATAGGGAAGCCAGCGGTCAACTTCTGTGCCTGTGTGGATGACTCATGCCAATCAGTTTCCCTAGAAATGTCTGCAAAAGGCTGGGGGTGGAGGGGAGAGATGCAGCGTAACATTTAAGTCCTTTTTCCACAGAAAACCTTACAAAGATGCTACAGGTGCTTTAACACCTTCCTTACCGACTGAAAAACGGTGCATCAGCAACATCTTGATTATGAATGCCGCAACTTTTCAGGTATTCAGAACAACTTTCAAACTCTGGGTCTGAACGCTGTTTAAACTACTATCTTGTACTTTTTATCCCATGCAGGTTTTCCACTGCTTAAATGAAATTCTGGATCTTTGTCATAGCTTTTGTTCTCTGGTCAGTCAGAATCTGGGCCCACTGGATGAACGGGGAGCTGCCCAACTCAGTATTTTGGTGAAGGTGAATCTATGTTGATCTGTGTTTATATAGACCTGTTCTTCTCCCATGCAAACATTGGCTAAGCAGCCATCTTGGCTCTCACAGCTGTAGAACAGGAGGGAGTTTAAGCTGAGACTTTCTATGCCAGTACTTGCAACGATTTTAATTAAACAGCCATTCCTGAGTTGAAAAGTCTGTGTTGTGCAGAGAGGAGGAATGGGGGCAGATATGCAGAAATTCGCCCACTGGAATAGAAAGGAGGCGGTTATCAGTCAGTGTGCCTCTACCCTTCCTTTTAGATACCTAATGCCTAATAATTCTTGCAGCTGACACCTTACACTGGACCGCAAGTATCACTGCACTTGCAGCAATTCTTTTCTTCAGGCTGTTAAAGGATTGTTTAGGCAGGAACAGAGATGACAGGCTTGCTTGCTTGCTTTCTCTCTTTAGAGTGCCCAGGATTGACTTCTTCTCATTTGTAGGGATTCAGTCGTCAGTCATCGCTTCTCTTCAAGATTCTCTCTAGTGTTCGCAACCATCAGATAAACTCTGACTTAGCTCAACTGCTGCTACGCTTGGATTATAACAAATACTACACCCAGGCTGGAGGAACCTTGGGCAGGTAGGAATATCTTTAGGGTTGCCTGTAGCATTATCCTGAGGTACCTGAAGTACAAAGGGATCTTAAAAGGATCATAAGTAATTTGTACTGATTGTGCAAGCCAAAATAATTAGAAGCAAAGTGTTGCTAAATACTGTGACGGAAAAGCGACAAACCAGCGCAAGTTAATTTTTAGTTCTCATATGCTTTCTCTCATTTGTTTTGGCATGAAGTTGAACAGCTGCTAGCTTGAATGCTGATGAAGGCTGACAAAGGGAGCTCCTTTCAACATCTAGTTAATATTGTAACCTTCTCTTGCAGCTTTGGGGTTTAAGCACTAAGACCTTTTCTTCAGGCTGTGACAGACGACGTGTCAAGCAGTGGAAACTGGTACTTTTGGAGAGTTTGCACTCACCTGAGGTTTCCTTTGCAAGCTGGCTCTTCCATGGTGAATCTCTGTTTCAGAAGGAATTGGCAGGAAGTGCCACTGCCATGAGGCCGCCCCATGATTGCAGAAAGCTACTCCATTTTTTTTCTGAACTAGTATAAACGTGCTTTCTGCAGCCCTGCGTATACCTAAATGCTTCTAGGGAGGCAGTCTGTGCCTCTCCAGAAAGTGAAAAAGCAGCAAGAATTATGATGTCTTGACTCTTCAGCTGGACTATGATCCTTTGCAAGTTGGAGATGGAGAAAGTAGCCTATCGTTCTTGACTGTGAATTAAGGTTTTGCTGTATTCAGAAGTTCTACTTGTGCAGTAAACTCATTGACAGTATATAATGTCTGCTAATCAAATAAATACATACCTCCAGGTAAATCAGCAACTGCAATAGCAGGTTGAGGTGATGAGGGAGGGAAGGAGGAGTAGATTTTAGAGTCTCTTCTCCTACCGTGCACTGTTCTAGCATATCTGTACAGGTAAAGGAGCCACTAGGAATGCCCCGTGCTTTCTCTGTAAAACTAAAGACAATTTGTGTCATAAAATCACATATGTCAAGATAGAAGTAGTTCAAAGTACAAAGCACTCTCTGCTGGCAGAAAAGTGTACTACAAGAAAAACTAAGGAGAAATGTATCGATGCCAGCTCTTAAGTCTATTATTTTCACTCCAGACTATGTAGAATTCTCCTAGGGACTATCCTACTGAAACCAAAATAAAACTATCTTGTCCTGCACTGCTGTGGAATATTGTCTATATCTGCACCCAGATGCAAAGGGCACAGCATCCCCTTTCAATGAAAAGCAGGAACTCCAGCTACTGAGATTTCCTAAACTTGCTGTAACAGACTATGTTGCTGTAAGTCCAAGTGGAAGAGAGCCCTCGAGTCTGTCACTGGGGTGATTGACTTTCCCTTCCTTTATAATTGACTTTGTGTTGACATCAGCCTTTACTGCAAGCGGAAGGAATACAGGTGCTATTCAGCTCGGAGAAATTCTAAGTATTTCTTTTCTCTCTGCCTTCCTTCTCTGGAGGCAGGGCCCTGGAATAAATTGAGATAAAGGAGGAGTCCCAGGAGCTACCACAAGAGATTGAACATTTATTTTATCATAAAATTCCAGCCAATAAAACTATATACAGTAATCCATGCACACTGTCCCATTACACAAACATTTAAAACCTGATTAAAACAGTCTGCACAACAGTGGGAGAGCAGGGAGAAGCTTTAGTTTAGTGGGGGACATAGTCGTGTTTATATTTTGGATGCTTGTTGTAGCCCACTCTCTCCCCAGCAATAAGGCTCTGGATTACCCACTCCTGCGAGACAACAGGCAGCCGCAAAGCTTCTGCACACTTCAAGATGCCAGCTGGACAGGAAAAATCAGTCACCACCACATCATAAACGCCCAAAGCAATATCTGCACAGGAGGAAAGACAGGCATCTGTCAGATGAAAAAAAGGATCCTCTCTGCAGCAGAAGATCAGTGTGTTTCACCCCTGTGAACCTCTCTTCCATGTCCTTTCATTCCTCGCCAGTGAATTCTCATTGTAAAGTTAAACCATGCTCTACAGAAACACTGCACCTTGCAAGTAAACTAATCTCTCTAGTCCAGACAGAAATTAACAGAGAACCACCAGCCACTATTACAGGCAGGACTACAAAAGCATGAGTCCTGCACTCAGGCTATGAGTACTAGGACCTACACCCCATCTGGAGAGACACACCTGAAGTCAGCAGGGCAAGGAAGCACAATTTTAGTGCCCTACAGAAGGTCCAGGAGCAACTCTTGCTTGTTTCCCCCTTTCAAAATGGGCTGGAAGCTGATGGTTTGTGTCCCAAGTTGCTGCAGCATCTCCTCTGGGAGGTAGGTGGTCTCGATTACATTTAAGCAGAGAGCTAGTGTCTAGCCTCTGCCTTCCTTTATAGGCAGCCATCCTAAGTGGTTTTAAACCATACTAGAGACCACCGTGGCATGGGACTCCCAGCTACCAGGCCTGAGAAACTGGCCAATGAGTACCTTTGTTGTGAGCATTTGAGTAATGCTGTTTGACAGATGCCGCTCCCCCTGTCATGAGGATTTCAGACCACAAATCCAGGAAGTTCTGCTGCTGGTCTGACACCAGGAGAACCTTCAGGTTATGGAATGGGCTTTTTCGTGGGTGCCTGCAGAACAAACCAGAAATGTAGACTGCTAAGAATAGCCAGTAGCCTGAGACTTCATTTGAGGACCGTTATCTACTTCTGCTAGTCACCCGATTGGGTCCCATATTGATTCTTTGATTATCTTGCATACAATGACCCCCTCTCTTACTACCTCTCCTGAAACACTTGGAACAATTATTCTCTCTTTATAGACAGTAAAACAGGGCTAGACAACAGCGGTGGGGTGTGTGTGCAGCAGCCTAAATCCAAACTCAGGCTAAATTTCTCCTTAATCCTGAACTAACTTTTCTGTGCATATCCAAAATGACTCCCCTTAGACAAGGCTGAATAGGCAGACACCAGTCTCCTGCCCAACAGCCCAGATTGATTTACAAGCTGCTTTTGTCCACATCTCACCTCACCTGAGGAGTCTGACCTGATAACTGCTCTCTCAGGTCAGGCTTGCTGGATTAAACTGCATGGAAAATGCAGAAGCTGGCTTCAAAACATACCAAAGGAAAAGGAAGCTGCAGTGGTACTGCTCTCCTTGATCAATTTCTGATCAATTAGAGAAGTAAGCCACGGGTGTGCGAAGCCTTGCCTGAATTCACGAGGAGACTGACATCTTTCTCACTTGCGAGGAGACTGTCCTTTTTGTGTATATGGCACCCACACGTACCCTAGCATTAAAGGTCACTGCAAATCCAAGGAAAGAGATGGAAGAGCTGTTCCTATATGGAAGGGAAAGCATGGGGAGCAGTGCCAGGGATACCTGTGGTACTTGCAGTATTCCAAGAGCTTCCCAAGCATAACAATTCTCTCTGATTAAATCCTCAGTCTGTGGACTCAGACTGTGGTTATTTGGCACTTACCATTCTAGCAATTTCTCCTCCTGGAGGCTATAACCAGCTGGCAAAAGGTAATTCCGATAATTTTGAAGCTGGTTAGCGTGACAGCTATCATGGACCCAGATATGAGACACGCAAGGGATCCCTCTGGCAAGGCACAGCAAGTATTTCCGAGTTCGGCAATGCTGGTCCGCAATTAAAAGACACTGATATGCTGCGTTACACTTCAAGGGAGATAAAAAGATGTAAAGAGGAGACAATGCTTGCAAAAAACCACAGAAGTTATCCTGCTGCTCTTTTCTAAGGAAGAAAACTGAAATGCTGATTTTCACAGACATATTATGCGAAAGGTGAATTAGATAAACAGATTCTGAAATCAGGAGTACCTATAATCATCACCCATAACAAGCTATGCAGTTCACAGGCAAAAACTCTGCCTAGTAGTTTTGGTATCAGAACTGTCTCTTCCAGTTCAGACAGAGGAGAACATTCACCTTGTAGTCTGAGACTCTGTAAGTCACTAGAAAAGACCCTGAATCCTCATGCAAGTTGCTCCAAGGATGATCTACCCTCTCAAAAACCTAAATTTCGGTAAAAGCAGCACTAAATGAAATCAATTGTCCAACTAGATGTGGAAAGTGAAGAGTGAAGAGCTCTACCTTTAAGTGTTCCAAGACACAGACCTGTGGTGAGACCACATCTGGAGTACTGAATCCACTCCTAGGTTCCATAGTACAACAAAAACACAAGACATGCTGGAGTAGGCCCAGCCAAGGACCACTAAGAAATCCAGGCATTGGAGCATCTGACAAGAGCAGCCTGAGAGGGGTGAGCTTGTAAAGCTTAAGAAGGGAAGGCCTGGATGGTCTTATCAATGCAGATTCATGACTGATAGGAGGGTGTACAAAAGATGGAGCCAGACTCTTCCTGGTGTTAGCCACTAAAAGGACAAAAAGCAACAGGTACAAATTGAAATACAGGAAATTCTTTCTTTTTTTTTTTTTCCCTCCAAATTGGGGGTGGTCAAACATGGGATCAAGCTGCCCAGAGATGCTGTGGAGTTTCCATCCTTGAGGATATGCAAAATCCAACTGGACAAGGACTTAAGCAAGCTGCTTTATGTGATCCTGCTTTCAGCAGGGGGATTGGACAAGAAGAGCTATAGAAATTCCTTCCAAACACAACTATTCTGTGATTATCATTCTAAATTAGTAAGTGACCCCTTACCTGGGTTTCATTGAAGTCTTCCAGGATATAGCCAGCTCCTGCCCGCAGCTGCTGTGCTATGTAATGTTTGTCATATGGAGTAATCTCTAAAAATTCTACAGCAGAAACAGAAATTTCATTTTTTGGCTATAATCTATCTGCTGATATCCATACAACTGTCAGTCTACGAAGCCCTCATCCATTCCAGCAAGGGAACCCAGCCTTTCTCACAAAAGTATCTAGAGAAAAGCCTTGAAAGAGAAAAAAACAAAACAAAGCAAAACAAAAACCAAA
>JAAGNO010003184.1:0-19696 GCA_033439905.1 Ceryle rudis | reverse complement strand
CTTTGTACTGCTGCATTACATTTGGTTTGTATTTCTGACTTGAGTCTCTTGTTGGTTTTGTTCTCAAACCACTACAGCTGCCTAACGTTTTCTTGAGAATTTGTCTGCCCTGTCAAAAGTGGGGTGCTATATGGTATCAGGTACTATATGGGACTGTATGCTGAGCCTTACTAGAAACTTCCCTCATGTAACTGAAGACCTTGAGTGACTGTCTTCCATTCTGCCTGTAGATTACCCAGCACTGGAACTCCCTATTCATTATGGTCTTCAGTTTAACTGTTCAATGCTCTTGAAATATGGGTTATGCTTTCTCCGTAGACCAAGACCTCACTGCCCCCTCGAGAGAGAGGATGGCAAGCACTGAAGAAGCAGATTTATACACCTGGTTCTCCAGTCAGCACCCATATCACCACAAGATATGCAGCAGTCTATAGTCCTTTTCAAAGCAGAGACGGCAAAAACAGATGGGCTTGGAAGGGAGACAATAGCAGAAACAAAAAACCAAACACAATAGGTCAGAAGATCTTGGAACAGGAGAAAGAAAAGGTATTTAAGCAGCTGTATGTATGATCTAAGTTCTCTCAGGCTCCAGATTTTACCAAAGTATATTAGCCAGCTAGAATCACATCGCTGCTCAGTCAAAAAGGTAAGTCTGATTACCACGTGAGATACAAATGTACAGCACTTACTATACTTACCCCAGTGTCCCCAACAAACTTCTAAGTCACTCAAAGACAATGACTTAGTGCAATTTCTTTGATGTAGAAAATGCACATGTGCATACAAATCCAAGCAGGACTGGCAGGCAAAGACTGTGAGGAGTTACCTAAACGGAGAAGTGGAAAGACCATGACCTCTGGCCTCATCCTCTCGACGAACTTCACAGACACGACTAAACACAGATGATGCTTTCTGGGAGCTAGCAGTGCAGATTTAAAACAAACAAACAAACAAACAGGCATCAGGGAGTGAGAAAGTCCCTTATACAGCAAAACAAAAGTTCTCTAGCCCCTTGGGAAAGCAACAGCTGATCCTGACATTGTCAACCTATACAGTCACAGAATGAGCGAGACGGTCAGTGTCAAAGGCCAAGAAGCTGCAGTTGCCTAAGCGTTTCTATCGTTCCTGGAGACAGCCTCACAGCCAAGAGCAACGTAACAATTCTGGAAGAAGTTGTGTGGAAAACTGCAGCGCCATCAGGAGTTTCACCATCTACTACTTCTGGTACCCAGCAGGGGACACAGTTAGACCATTTATGGCTTAATTCTCAGGATTTTCATGACAGCGCAAAATTATTGGGAATGACAGTCATAAAGCAGAGCCTCAGAGATGAAGTTCAGCCTATACCTACAAAGGCAACCCATTCTCAGCCAGTGAGGAATGAATGCCATTCATCCCCAGCACTGAGGCAAGAATACCATCCAACGTGCAATCCTATGACAAGAGATACTGAGTTCATTTCAAAGTTTTCTCACTGTTTCAAACAATTATACTTCACCCAGATGACTACAGGTGACTGTCTTCTGACTTCAGATTCTCATTAGCACTTAAGAACCATACTCCTCGGAAGCCAAAATCAAGTAATGCTTGGCATTAAATGTGAGATAAGATAGATACATACAAACCAAAAGATCAAGGTAGTAACTTCCGTTTTGGTCAGCATGTTAAACTGTGATTTCAGTGTATCACTGACCTGGATACATTTCTATCAGCTTCATATCAAAAAGATAATTCTCTTTCAGAACTTCTCAGAGATTCTTGGAGAAAATTGCACAGTAAAGAAAGAAAGCAGAAAACCATGTATTTGAAATTTAAGAGGCGGATAGTGCACAAGGCGTGAATTTTTGCTTTGACTACAACCTGGAGAAGGTAAAATGCCAACATCAGTAGGAAGCACAAAGCCTCTAGTCAAAGAGCAGGTGGGGCATCCACCTTGCCTATGTACTTAAAAATTGCTGTGAGAGCTAAACGTCACGGCTACTGCTAAAAGCATTCCCTGATTCTGTGTCTTGTTTTATTTTTTTTATTTTTTTCCTCCTGCTGCTGGAAATGAGTGGGAAAAGGATCTACCCAGACCCTTATATCAACTCTGTGCAGCAACAAGCTCAGTTACCTGGCAGCAGCCCCGGCAGCAGCAGAGGATCCATCTTTCCTGTCGCTGGTTGTAGGCTCTGAAACAAGAAGGAAGGGAAGGATAATTCTGGTGTCACCTGAACAGACTTGACTGCCCCTGCTCCGCCTCCACACACTCAGTGAGGAGAGAGGCTGAGTAAAGCTGGATAAAGGCTGCCCGGCCTCCCTGCCCAACTTCTCACCACAGACCTACATTTCTACGAGTTTTAGGCTATTAGACTGACAGTCACTGTTCTGATTAAAATGCTTTACAAAGCACTTTTGTCCAGATTATACCTTTAAGATCTTTTCCCTCCCAATAACATAAAACTCTACTTTCTGTCCTGTGACTTAACCAGCGTACATCAGAATTTTCAGTCTGCTGGAAGTACCTTTCCTCACAACAGAGGCCTCTCCTCTCACTCCATCCTTGCTTAGAGCATTGCAGAAACAGATAAACAAATTTAAGTGACAGTGCCCAAAAAGAAAAATGAGAAAAATTACAGAGACTCGGAGATTGTCTCGGAGAATGCCAAAAGAGGTTCCCAGCTAGGGCTGAGATCTAGTAGCACCTGTATGTTTCGAGGTTTCATCCCCTTACTTTCCAAGCTGAATGGCGGGGACTCCTCACTCCCATCATTCTCAGGGGTAACAAGGTTCATTCGCAGAGAGAGTTTTGCATCAGTCTCAGGAACCACGTCAGAATCTCCTTTATCACACACTTCTGACACATCTGCTGACACCATTGCACTTTCCACAGTGACATTATTGGTCCCCATTGTGCCCTCTGCTGTAACATCACTAGTTGCTATAGTGTTGTCTGGGCAACTATCATCCACTGGAAATAGGAAAACAAAAAAAAATAAACCAAAAAGTAGGTACGGTCATTAACACGGCTGAGGTTCAGGTCCCAGTCCTGTTTTGAAGATGCTTCATTGCATGCATCAGCAGCAATAGTGCAGTAGTGGAAACTCCTACGTAGAGTTCTGAACCATCAAAGTTCCGTAGCACAGGTATCTATCCCCATCACATATGGAATACTTTATTATTACCCCAGCAGAAATACACGCCTCCTTTCATCCAGCAACTGCCAGGGTGTTCTGTGAACCTAGCAGAGAAAGTCCTGCTAAAGATGGTGAATACTGGGAACAATCTACTTTTAGTCCAAGTGCTTTCACTACTCAGAGGGGTCTTTTGAATTCTTTAATGGAATTGTGTGTGGGAATGCAATGAGTGCAAGAGTTTGCTCCCATACTCAGTGAGCAAACACCTTCATCAGAGACCGTGAAGGAGAGAACAGAACAAGGGAAGCGCCGAGAAGGTATGAGCCACCCCCCCAAAACAGCAATGTCTTTTACCTAGGTAGGTTTGAGTTATCCCATTGGATCCTGCATCAAGAGTCAAAAGCTTCCAAAAAGGCTTTCAGCACAGAGCAGTCACTCAGGTCAAACTCACCAATTGGTGTGCTGTGTCTTCTGGGTCCCATTTTCAGCTGGCCAATAAGAGGTGGCGTTATGCTGGTCAAGGGCTGAATGACATCACCTTCCTTTGGCAAAGTAAAATGAAACGGAGTTTCTAAAAGACAGAGAGCACTAGGATTAGTCATTTCAGGGGACTATTGTGTTTCAAATACCAAAAGCACAGGTTCCTGTGCTGTGGAAATGGAGAAAAGCATAACCCTGGTGCTGTCCTGTGCAAAACCCCTCTGATGTTACTGGTTTCAGGACAGCTGCTCTAACTGATCTTCCTCACATCTTCTGTGGAAAATCTCTCTCATTTGGGCTGTGGTCAACTTCATGCAGCTGTCCCCTGGTGCTAGATAAAAGCGTGACTAAGTATCCTGACATGAACTGGACTTTTAAAGAATTCAGTTTTGCTTCAGAAATGCTCAGGATCTTCCACAAAAAAGGGAGATGAGGCCGGAAACAGAAGCGAAGTTTAGGACAGAAGTGAATTGGCAGAGCTATGTGTTGTCTGAATTGAAAACCTGAAACTTAAACAGAATGATGCTTTATCAACAAACAGCCTTGGATAAAAGGTCAGCAAATATACTCCAGACAGCCACCTATGAGCCCAAGCAATTAGTAGCAGTCAATTAAAGGTTAGATGATGACAGCAGAAACTTGCCTGGAAAGTAAGCTTTAAGAGAAAGAACAGATACCGCAGTTTCATAACCAGCTGCAGGCTGCCACCAGAAGGACTGGCCCCATCCTCCTGTCCTCTCCAATACTTCTGCCCCTTCTTGTGCAGTCTGCAGCATAAGGGGTCTGCAGGCTCTACTGGCTGAGGCAGCCTAACCAAGCAAGGAAACCATGCCTTTGTGGATTTACCATGTGCAAATCTTGCAGGATTTAACAGATAAAATACATTAAAAACCTAGTAAAATGCTCCCTCCTTTTGCCTTACCCCACGTCATTTATCCATTTATTTGCAACCTTCAACATCATACATCAGTGATTTGCAGGCCGCGTTCTTTCTAAATTGCATAGAACAATTTAACAAAACAAGCAGAGTAACCCCTTCCTCCCCACGCTGAGGTCAAAATAGGTTTTCAGCATCTTTGTCACTATCCTTCCTTTTCCCCTTTTTCCTAAAACTGTATTTGCTCTTTGGATTTCATTCAAGATATTACTCAAATAATGCAAGTCACAATTTCTGTAACTCCTGAATTTTAAGAAGCACATATTAAAAAACAAAACAAAACCAAAACCTAAACAGAATTAGAAAGTTGTTAGTTAAGGTCACGAGAACACAAATCCAAGTTACTTAAATTCAAGACCTAGCAGTAGATACTCAAATACAACTTCTAGTTATAGCCAGATGCAGTGCATCATTCTTCAGTTACACAAGATGCTGACTTATCATTTACACAACTACCTTGTGGCAAACGAAGCCATAAATACAAGACAAAGACATAATCTCTTCACAGACAAAAAAAAATAATTAAAAAAAAAAAATCCAGTGAAAAGCTATCTACTGTCCATTTGAAAACTATCACCTGTCCCGCAGTCACAAATTTTAAGGATATGGTTCAGTAATTGCAACATCCTTGAGATCAAACTAAGGACTCCAGCATCTTTTTGCAGTGGGTAGATACTTCACAGTGCAGTGGTACCGACACTTCATGGGTACACTGCGTATCAAAAGCCAACTACAGTTCCTCACAAACAGCTTAATGCCTGTCATATGATGACCTAGAGCAGATCTCCGTTAGAGAAGTGTTTTATTTTAAAACTGAAGTATTCAGAAACTCCACTGAATTCTGATCAATTTAGCTAACACAATCCCTTCGAGCCTACAAATCGACATGTGGCAGGCTAATAACAATCAGAAGAATTTATGGAATGATCAGCCTGCATTTTATTAAGAGATAATCCAGCTACTAAACCAACAGATACCAACAGAGAAAACAAACAAGCTCTCACACTCACAAGGCCTGTATGCCTGCACGCTTAATTGCTGCCACATAACTGTATCAACTGTTGTAACAAGGAAAATGGTTAATTCTCTCCACAGCTTTTATGTCCCTAAGACCATCATCCTATAACATTTTATCTTTGAACATCAAAAGATTGTGCCTTTCTTTGGTTCACTTTGTCTCTCATGTTAGCAACTGCTAAGGTATAAAAAAAATTGTTTAAGTAACACTTTCACAGGGAGAGCTGGATGTTTCTGGCACAGTGCAGATGGCAACTACCAGCGCACCCCAAAACTGCACCCTCATCATGGAAGGACACAAAAGAACCTCCCAACGCTGCGTCAAACTAAGTAAAGCAGAGCTACGATCCTCTTCTCTTCCAGAGGAAAAGGTAAGTCCCACCGTCTCTCTTGCGGACTGGGATGCTTCCTGTACACTACCTCTACACGGATGGCCAGCCTGCAGCTCTCAAGCAGTTCAAGCTCTCAAGCGCAGCTCCTTCTGCTCTAGTTCTCCTCTCCTACTTACCACCTCTATCTACAAGGGATGCGGCACATCTACTGTGGCTCTCAGACACGGGAAGATCTACAGAGAAGGCCAGCAGTAGTAGATGACCACCCTGTTTTCTGTGCATACAGAACAGAGGAAAAATACACAAAACAAAAAACCACCACCCCGAAGAGCCCCGAACCCCATGCCTTCTATTTGATAACTTTCGCTTTCTCTTTCAAAAAGCCCTTTCTCAGCTCTGTTCATAACTCACTAGCACAACCATTTGACAGACAGGACAACAGCTTGATTACATCCATCTTTCTACATTGCTAATTCCTGTCTAGCTGTGATATATCAAAGGGACCAAATCAGATAGTAAGAAACAACTTCACTTCCCAAAGTCTCCAAGACTAAGATTCATCACTCTAGCCAGGCTTGAGGCAATGTTAAAAAGATTTAAGGGGTTGATAACACAAATATTTGTTATTTAAATAAAAATAATGTTTTTTTTATTTAATCTGGTATGCTTACACTTTATCATAACTATGTTAACTGTGCTGCTTATCTGTTTCTTCTTGATTTTATCGGCAAAAAAGATCACTTTCTGAAGAAGGTTTTGTGCATATGAAATTGTGGAATGTACAAAAAAAAGATTTCACAGACAACCACAACTTATATAAACTCCCTCGAGTCCTAGAAATAGACTTCAATGAGTAAATTTATTTTCTGTAACCCTATGTTCTAGCTCTTGAGCATTTTTCAGTAGAGTAACTAAACAGTTAATATCTTATTCAAGACAACTTCAAAAACAAAAAGACACCCTCCAAACTTCACCATCCAGTTTCTATTCCTGCTTCTTGGATCTTCTCCAAGGCCCTACAAGTCCTCACCCAAAGTCTCTGCTCGCTGATGTATGCTTCATAATCTTTTGATAAGGACTTAGATTCCTGTTGGAAATAACATATAAGAACAGAGCTGCTTTAAGAGGGATGCTCTAAACCTCTTCATACCTTAAGGACTGAATGATGGTAAGAGAACAACTATCACTCTACATACTTTTCCACCATGTTTCACGAGCCTGAAGAGAGCAGGCAGAACATGTCAAAAGCCTGAACTCTCTCCCGATACCGATTAGTCCTTTAGTGCAACATGAATATGCAAACGCAACCACCAGCATTTGTTTCCGAGTTTATTTTATCCAGTGGCTTATTTTTCTCTTTCAAAAGTAAATCCAGCCAACTGTGATGTGTTCAAGTTGCATTTAGATTTATCTACGAAGATGCATTTCAAGTACTTACTCTGACTGCAGTATCTCGATTCACAGAGAACATGATTTTCAGTCTTTAGTTATCACAAAGACATACTGACCTATTGCAAGTCACTGAACGGGAAAGCATAAAAAACCCCAAAAAACGATACAACTCAGCAAACCAAAAAATGCCATTAAATGGCAATAGAATAATCTAACACTAACAAAGAAGTTGGTCTGGCTACACAGAATATCTCAAACCCTGGTGATTCAGATTTTGTGTGCAGTTTCCAAAATCTATCACTGAAGCTTCCCCCCCCCCCCCCAACGAATTTGAAAAATACAGCATGAGTCAATGTTCAAAGCTTTCCCTAAATAACATTAGGGACAGAGCACCCAAATTTTGTACAAGATGTTGCTAAAACACATCTAAATACCAAAAAGTAAGACCTTACATCTGAAATTGATGACACTACTGTCTTGATTGACAAAACAACTCACCAAGCTAGCATGTTACTTGCTCAGCACTGGTAACCCAAGTCAACAGACTCTACTGTCAAAAAATGCACTCAAAATACAGAACACCCCACTGCATTTCTGGCCAGCTGAAATATTCTACTTTCACACTCAACAGTTAAGCAGTTTGCCATAACATTATGAAAGTAAGTGATGGTCACTAGTTATAGGATGCTAAAGAATACAGAAAAGCTCCCAAACATCTGACTGGTCCTACTGCATTCAGAAGAATGTGTGCCGAAGTCTTATCAATTACATTGTCATGATAGCTGGTACATTAAGCGGTGCTCGACAATGTAGATTTATTCATGTGACTGAGTTATTGGGAAAGTGGAGTCTTTAAATCTAAACAAAGAAGCTATCAGAACCCCTCAAGCATGTGAAGTTTTACATGACCAAACACGTACTTAGCTCAAAATAGAGTAACCACTGCAGAAGTTTTCAGATGTCAGTGATGTTAAAAAGCTGCAGCCACGAGGATCCATACTCCTTCAAAGTAATTTGAGATTTATTTTGTTTTAAAATAGGTCAACAGGTACTTAATAGCAAAGCCTAGCTTGAAAATTGCTATTTTCTTTAGCTAGAAGTCTCTCCCAAAACTGATGACCTGCAGAAGCATTCAAATCTTTAACAGACATCGCTGCCATCTCACCTCTACAGGTATCTATATTTACCTGTCCTTCTTATCTTACAACATCAGATACTCAACCTTCATCCCATCTTTGAGTATGTCAGATTTCTTCTCGACAGCCAGTTCTATACTATTAAGTGGTTATCCTTCTCAAACTTGGCAGCAGATATGGTATTAAAAACACACATTAAGTATTACACTCAATCCCTTTTTATCCAAGTCTCCATCTAGCACTTCAAAGGCATCTCACCTACTTCTGTTCAGACATAAAGAAGAAAGCTCTTCATCTTGCTCCTTTTTGAAATCTGCCATTTTGACCTTTCCAAACAGGATCACATGTTCCAGAAGTCAGCACGATTCAAGGTCACAAGAACTGAAGAAAAGGGGAGGGAACCATATAAGAACGAGCTCAAAAGGCTTTCAGGGAGAAACAGCCAAAGCTGCTGTAAACAGCAGTAAGGATCAGTTCGTAACTGGAAAAAAATAAGCAAGCAGTTCAGAAAACAGTAACAAAAAATACTGGACTCGTGAAAGTGATGAGAGAAGTTTTGAAATGTACAGCTCTCAAAAAAACAACCCCATAAACTGGCAGAGAAAATACGAGAAATGTCCTTCACTGAAAAAGAACAGAAAAATACTCAGACTGGTTATCAACAGAGTACGTCAAGGGAAAAAGAAGGCTGAGTGTTACGAAATGTTTAAGTGGTATATCTAACACTAATTTCTCAAAAGGAGAAGCTAGAAAACATCCTCACTTGAACAAAGCTCTACAGAACAGACTATAGGGCTATAGAACAATACCATGACCTTTGGTGGCCAGACAAATTCCGTCTAGCCCACAGCTTTTACAGGTTCCACAAATCAAAAACACAGACTGGTCAATCTTCATCTATCCAATAGTTCACAAACACCTGCCCTGCTAGACACCTCATTTAGTTCTAATAGCACTGCACAATTCTATTGGTCTTCCACTGTATTCTAACTGAGGGACTTAGAAAATTCACAGAGCATGAACTACCTAAAGAGAGTTAAAAAAACCTCTACAGTTCAGGACACTTGAAGACAACCATCACCTATTGACAACTGATGTTTTCAGACCCTCACCTTTCATAATCACCAACTTCAGGAGACAGGAAGTCACCTACTGTCATCGTAAGAGGAAAACCTCTCTCACTTTCTGAACCTGCAGTTTAATGAAAGATCACTTAGATATCAAAAGAGTGTACAATCCAAGAGAAAGCCCTAGTAAAACTTTGTTTCCTATCACTTTGAGGAGTACAGAATGCTTACTTTTAAAATTAAGTCAACTAAGAGGCAAAAGTTTCATAAAGCTCAGGTATAGCATGACACATTTCTTGTATAACTACACGACAGCACGTTAAAGAAATTTCAATGCATCACAACAATACCTGCTGAGCCGCAGCTTACATGAGAGTGAAAAGCCATTCTACTTTAAAATAATCTCAAGATAAATTTGCTGTAATAGTTTCTAACTCAAAGCTGCTCTATACAACCCCACAAAAGAAAATTCTTCTGTTAGAATGAAAGAAAAAAAAAAAAAATCAACCAAAACCAACCAACAAACAAAATGTAAGGAGACCTACAAGAGGGATAGTACAGACTACCACACACCCTCTTCCTTTCAAGGACACTACTGCTTCTGCTTCTGGGGAAGAGAAAAAACAACAAAGTACAAAAATCCCTGAGCATTTCCAAGGTCACAACATTCTGAGCTTTCAAAGTTGCTTTGCGTTTCTGCCATAAAACAAAAAGGGAGCGTTAGGAACAAGAATTACCTTATCATTCAAGGGGAAAAAAGTAAAGGCATGTTATGCATGGAACACAGGAACTTGTATTGCTGCTCTAAAGAGAGAGACACTGTTCAACTCACATCCAAGATCAGTGCTCCCTGAAAACACCGAGGATTGTAGACAGCTGTCCTTGACATTATTTAAAATATACACATCTGAACTACTAACCTAAATTCACTTACCACTGGCAGGACTGGGGGATTTAGCAGTTGCCATCTCCTGTGGCTGCACCTGCTCTTCTTGCTCCAGATTCCTTGTCATATCAGTGACCTCCGTATTGTTTGGCACATGATTCTTCTGCTGAGTCACCAGCACGTCAACTCCTCTCTCGTGAACTGGTGGCTGATTGACTATTATCTGTCCTAATTCTGAACAACATGGATTTTTTTTGTCACACAACACTTCTGATGGAACGTCACTCTTTAACTTAGGAAACAAATTGTTGTGCTGTTCGAGTAACTCCCCCACAGGAGTTTCTTTTCCCCAGCTTTCTGGTCCAATCTTTTCTAATTCTTGGGCTTGACTGGACAAATCTTTGCTATTTTTACATGAACCATCAGCAAATTCCATTTCCATATTTTCATGACACTGTACTTTCCTTTCAAGAATAAACCTCTGAGAAAGCGTTATATCAACAAGGGACCCATCTTCATTCATTTGCTTCTCTTTCACTTGCAGTTTTATTTCTTGTTCCTCACACTGAGTCTCAGGAACTGCCTCGGGTTCAGAAGTTTCTTCCAATGGATAATCCTCAGACTGTGCTTCTCTACCCTGAGTGTGTGACAATATCTCAGGCACACCAGACTGATCTGCAGCAGCCTGACTTCCAGAAATACACTCCATCTCCTGATGAGCTGTAGGAGATAATGACCCATCTCCTTCTACATCTGCACTAGCAAGCTGCATTACAGGCTTTCTTGCAGCCTGTAAATCCTCCTTTTGGGCTTTATTAGAGTTTTCAGAGACAGGTTTATCACCTGCATCTAGCCTCAGTTTCATGTTGTCATTCTCCATAGAACGGAGTCTCAAGTCAGAGGCCTTGTACTCAGAGGTCTCTACCTGTGTGGTTTCACTGTCTTGGCCCATGTTCAGAGAGCCTGAACTGACCTCTGTATTTGTGGGCTGGCTATGTTCACTTGCAGAAAGCATCAGTTTACAGGACTCAGAAGGCTGTGACACAGAGTCACCTGTAGACATCTTTGACAAAGCATCTGTGGGTCCAGAGAGATCTCCCGGTAAGCATAAATGGGTTAAAGCAGCAGCTTTTTCTTCTGCTTCATGCTTCTTCTCTGGGCTTGGAGTTGGAACAAAGATATCCTAAAATAAATTAAAAAAAAACCTATTCAGGACATGAGTGTATCAGGACATCTCAAGCAGGACCCTTTGTTATTCCTAGAACATTACGCTGGATTATGGAGCAGAGCAAGCTCAGCACAAAACTACAGACAAAGAAAACCCCTGAACTACCCCCCCACCCCATTTATATGAATAATAATTGCCCTCTTCTTTATGAGAAAAATTATCACCACCCATTACTTTTTAGAACTTCTGTGTCAAAGTCAGACACAATCCTTGGTACACCTCTCACTACCAAATCATGAAGTACAGGTCAAGTATGGCAAAGAAGTAGCTATTTTTGGTCAAACAAGCAAGATCTCTGGAAAGATTCTCTGAAGCAATCTATTACATTACTTTCAGCTCAGGAGAAGCCTTTGACTACTGAAGACTCTAGTACATCCTTTTCTTTTCTGCCTTAAGTTGATGAAATTAGTAGTATCAAGCTATAAAGCCACCATCTGGTAAATACCTCTGAACAGAATAACTTCCAGAATCAAAAAGCATGAAGGAAACAACAGATAATAAGAATAAGCAACTTGAAAAATGCAGTAAATGAATTCTAGCCTTGTAGCAAAGTACAAATGCTTTATTACAAAACAGCTTCACTTTCTCCCTGACAAACAATGCTAAGTTCTATCCTGATAGAAGTCTAATTTATGACACAGTTTGAGATGCAGGATGCCTAGTTCAGCATCATAAAGCAGCAGCCCTTCAAAAAAAGAAAGAAAAAGAAATATTTCTAGCATAGATTAAAAGATAAATTCTACATTCAGTTACTGACTATGTGCTCTTAAGCTGCTCTGCATTTTCTTTGTAGGATAAACTGCCACACAGTATGATCAATATATGACTGACTGGTGTCAACAGGGAAGCTTATGAGAACCAGCTTAGTAGGGAAGCTCAACACAGAACAGAGGCTGACTCAAACACACACTTCTGCAGCAACCTTATAAAAATCTCAGAAAAGGTATCTACATGCACCCTCACATGAGAGAACTCCGGTTGTGATGGTATACGTAAAGATCCAGGAAAGAAGGTCGGGGCACTCTGGGACACTGGAGTTGAAGCCTGCGGCAGGACAAGAGGTTCTGGTGGGATACATGACATGGTCATCTCCACTAGTGTATCTCCTCTCTGCTTCTGCATCAGCTCTCTTCCTTCTGCAGGGATAGATATATCCATCTGTTCATCTGGTTTGAAAGAGCAGAAAATACATTACTAGCAAATTCTTGCATCATTCCTGAAGTTTCCAACATTCTACTAAAAGACTTGTCTTCAGTGGCATAAGCAACTTTCTCATACTTCAGTGAGTGAATCACTCTCCAAGTGAATTTGGAGGAAAAAATACAAAATGCAATCACCTAAAACATCCATACCCTTAAATGTAAGGGGGAAGGGGGCAAAAGTGTTTTATTAAGAATTCATGTAACTATTTTGCTACAGGTCTGGAACTTCTGCAATTAAAAGAAGGTATCTGAAATTTATAAAAAGCATTTAACAGAGGTGGTTTTTTCTCCTTTGTTATCTTTAGTAATATGCAACCAAATTCAGGCCCCAGCTAACACACTATCTATTCTAGAAGTATTTCACGGACTGTCACAGGATCTCACAGAAAGGAATGGTGATTTTGTATCATATTAAAGGTCTGTGTGGATTGCCATCTCCTCCCTGATGGTGAAAAAGGGCTTAGAGAAAATGTTTAAGAACAAAGGTAAAATACAGATGAATTCCTCTTTGGCATGGCATTCTAGAAGACATAACATAGGAAAGCTTTTTAATACTGTGCAAGTCAACCAAGTTAAGGTAAAATAACTATTATGACACCGTCCTCCTCTATCCTTTCCATTGCCCTAAAGGTACACACTTCATGCAGACACCTGCCTGTAGCAAGAATGGCTTGTCCCTATGAAAGGAAAGCAACTGCAAGCAGCAATCTGTATCCCATGTGGGGTACTTTCTCTCTTTCACGTGCAGGGGAGCTAGCCAACAGTATTGATTTCATTCATTTTCAATGCTCTCAATCCTGCTTTATTCTTCAAATACAATTTTGGCAGGTTTTGAAAAGGCTGCATGCTCAGACTAAAGCACAGAGCACAGAAACACAACCACAGACCGGTATGCAGAAAACTTCACCTGCTTGCTGCTGTTCAGTTGGACTGCTGGGGACAAGAGCACTGGATCCAAAGGCAACAGGAGGAGTAATAACTAGGCCTGAAGAGACACTGCAGACCAAGAAAAGGGAACATGAAAAAGAAGACTATACATCACCAAAAAATGCATTAACTTCTCCCCAAATGTAGCTCCACCTTGTCACAATAGGAGTCTTCTCATAAAAGAAGAGTGTCAAGTGTTCACTAGCAAGAAACTTGAGAAATGGCCATCGACCACATGGGCATCATCAGTTTATTTCATCATAAAATAAAGCCATGCCCCCCTCATAGTGCAAATTAAAACACTGTTTAAAATCAAGCCCATGTCCTTAACTGAAAAGGAGTGGTGGAAATTCACTACTGCAATTAAGCTACCGCACTAATTTGGGGATTTTTTTGTTTGGTTGGTTTTGGTTTTTTTTGCTTACGTGGAATGACTCTCCTGTACAAGGGGTCCCTGTCCAGAGAGCTGGAGGAGTTGCAGACTGCGGGCAGGGGTGCACGCCAGGGAACTTCCCTCTTCCATCCCGGTTACAAGACAGTCACTCCCTGCAGCAGCTTTGAACAAAGAGAAATAAGATTAGAAATATTCTCCAATAACCAGGTTGATCAGAAAACTCTGAGGAATGACATTCACACTGCACAGTTACTCCTCAGAAGGGCAAGGACAAGCTGGTTTTCACACAGAACTGGAGAAGGACTGCACATGAAATTTCAGTGTGTAAAGTGTGAGCATGATATCATTAAGATAAAAAAAAAAAAAAAAAAAGATGTTTGTACCAATAGAAGAGGGTTTTTTTAATCAGGCCAGACTGTGCAAGTCTTCCTACTTGGGAATTTTAAAAGAAAAATACCCGATGGCTCCAACACCAGCACAATTGATCCAGCACTAGAATGTCAATATAGGCAAGGTTCTTACAAGAAAAGACACCTTGTATTGACCACTGACTCAGGTAAGAACCTCCTGGTTGTTACTGAGCCTTCTGGATACAGAGGGTTCATGCACAAGATCATAGCCTCATAGACAAAGTTGTGCACAAATTAAAACCGAACGAAAAGAAACAAGTCAGAATTCATTTAGCTCACGCATTATAAACCGCGACAAAGTTGCCTTTTAAAACATCACTTTCTAGGCCTTTTACTGTAACGACTGTTAAGAATCCTTCTATTTCTTTATTGGCCTTTCAGCTGTGGATACCAGAACCAGACACAGACACCTTCCTCCATGTAACCTCTTGTTTTACAGGGAAGGACCACTAACCCAGAAGACGAATCAGACTGACCAAAACTGCGATACGAAGATTTTGATTGCCAGATCCTGTCCTATCCCAAACAGGAAGGGCAGTCCAGAAGAGTAAAGTGGAACATTTTGCCAAAGCAACCCGGCATGAGAAAATCTGCAATATTTGCCCACACTACGTACTTTAGATGGTGGGTCCCTACAAAGGGTCAGCATTGCCAGTTTCAGAGGAGAGTAAAAGGGGTGGAGTTTTTTGGTTTGCTCTTCAAGGGGCACAGAAAAAAAAGGAAATTAAATGTATTTAACAAGCCAGTGTAACAGTTCTAACATAAAGTGACATTTAGACATTGCTCCATAGTATAGCGAAAGAGGTTGTGGCCTTTCATTTCCAAAGCATTCTGAATTTTAACAGAAAGTAAATGAAAAATGCTGACAGCACCCTAAAACTCTACATGTCTAAAAAGATCAAGTAGGGATGATGATTTTGATGATCCCTGGGATGGACATTTTGGCTCTACCTGTCTATTGTTACCTGTTGCATTATTCACAGGAAACATCTCTTCCTGAGTTGACAAGATATCTGACTCCTCGTGACCAGAATCAAGGGATTTCTCCGTTTTAGCGAGGTCACAAATAGGCGTTTGTGTTCTCGTATGCTCTTTCATTTCTTGTAGGGTTCTGGAAAAGGAAAACACAGCCACTGACCTGAGAAATTCAAAATATGAAGTACCACGGCAACATTGTAAAGAAAATTTATCAGCACATATCAAAGGTTTTACCAATCTAAGCGATGCTTAAATGAAATGCAGATTGTTCTCGTGACTTCTAGTCAGCGTAGATTCTAGGTATTTTGTTTCACATCCTTTCTAATATTATATTGTGGCAGAATATGACAATACAAGATGAGCTAAATATTATTCTGTCTGGCATAAGAGATATAGAGTTTTCAACAGACTGAAGTTTCACATTTTAAAAATAATTAAAACTATAAAGCTTACAATAGCAAACACGCAAAAGCATCCTGGAACAGCCATCACGTAACAGCTAGATTTCCCTATGAGGCCAAAGCCCATGAGGAAGTTATCTTCTAATAACTTCTGTTACTTAAACTGAATTATTGCTTTTTATATATTCCAGTCATTTAAGAAAATTATTAGTCTATTTTATTATCCAGTGCACTCTCCCTTGAAAATAAAACCTATTGGTGTCTTTGTGTGTACGAGTCTGACACCACCTCTCTTCTCAGCTATGAATGGTGAAAAGACTCCTTAGTCAGCACTGCTGCAAAACGGTCTCATCGGCACTTCATCTTTCCCTTCACTTTTCTCTTTTACCTTCATGCCTGAACCCTCCTACCTCTAAAAATCTAGCAGAAAAGATACAAATCAACTTGAGAATGTCATCAAGAGACCTACGCAAAACATGGACTGCTTTACCTCTCAGACTTCTCTGACTGGCCTTCCAAACCAGTATGTGCTTCTGTGCCGGAGACAGTTTCTGTGCGGTCACACAGTTCTAGCAAGACAAAAAAAATAGGGGGGAAAAAAAAAAAAAAAGGACATTTGTGACTCAGGTCACCTGGTTTAATATACAAAGAGACGCCTAGTTCTGTAAATTACAGAAATATCAAGACAAGCTTTATATGAAAAAAAAAAAAAAAAAATCTTGAACTATCAATGGCAACAACAACAAAGAAGGACAGGATGAGGTTTTCACCAGGGAGAGAATTCAATATCAAACTGAATATTCTGGAAATAAATTAGTAAAGAGAGGTGCAAGAATCAATAACAGCACTTGGACAGCTACAAGGAAACAAATGAACCAGACCAAAGGAAAGAGAAGGCAAAATTCTTTTCAACTACAAATGAGCTGTGAAGTCACTTTTGAAAATTACTAGTACTATACTTCCTGTCAAAGAGATACAGCATCTATAATTTAAAGAAACCAGAGAGAACTGACAGACCAACAAAAGGACAACTAAGATCATTTGCACATACCATCTTTAGTATCATTCTTCACAAGTCTGGAAGACAGGACAGCAGCTCCAGGGTGAGGCTGAGGTCTACCTTCAGCTTCATTGGGCACGAAGTCACTCTCAAAGTCCTGGCTCTGGGAGAGCTCTAAAGCTCCAAACTGCAGCTGTGACATGCCTGTATCTAACACCAAACATCCATAACTAATGCATACACCACAGAAAACAAGTCAGAGACATCTATCACTTTACAAGGGCAAAAGAGACACCCTCTAACAAGAAAAGTATTTAGGCTATTGCTGAAATTCCGAATATCAGATCTCAGCTGTACTAATTAAAAATACGGTAGCAAAGCAGGGACAGTGGTCATTAACTCAGAAACCAGTGTTAATCAGCAAGGTCACATGTAACACCATTGGGTACGGCAGCAGATTTCGATTCCATGAGAAAACAATCCTGATAATAACAGCCTGTGCCTGAAAGTCTTTTGATGAGAACCACCACTCTGCCAGGAGTTGTTTACTCTGCCATAAAAGGGCTCCATCTCCTAATGGCCACGAAGCATCCATGCCTCTTCTAAGCCCGACTCCAATTCCTGACTCCAAGATCCTTGTTAACAACGATACGAAATCACCCTTTTTATTTCTTTTTTTTTTAAGCATCAATTCATACAGATCAACTTCTGGAAAAAGATGCTAATTTCTGACCCGTTATAACCAGCACAGCTACCCCTAGTGAGGCAGGGGAGGCAGCTGAACTGACCACACAGAGGGCTGGTCAGATTCACAACCCTCAGAAGAGATCTGAAGCGAAGAAGTTACCTTCTACACCTGGCGAAGCAGCGCAGCCCTCCACATCACCTTCACCCCTTTCTCCAGCCTCCCCAAGGGCACTGCAACAGAAAGATTGGCTCGCGTGGCTCCGGGGGGGCCCTGCGGGCCGCCTTCCTACAGCCGATTGTGTTCCCAGGGGCTGCTCCGCAGCACCTGCCCAGGCGATCCAGAGCCCCCCGGACCACGCACCCGCCGCCAGCACCGCCACCGTATGGACCCGTCCTCGGCGCGCGACAGATTTCACAGGGCGGAAGAGGCCCCGAGAGGCGGCGGCCGAGCGCCGGTGCGCAACGCCCCGGGATGGCGGCTCCCGGCTCACGCACCTGCTCTCCCCGCCGGGCGGTGGCCCCTCCTCGGCGACAGGGCCGGCGGCGTCCGGAGGGCGCAGCGAATGGCGGGTCTGGCCTCTGGGCCTCCCCTTGAAGCACGGGGTTGTTCCTGGCCGGCTTCTTCGGGCTCCAGCTGCTTCCATCTGCTAAAAATCCTGGCACAGTGTGAGACTAAAGTTGATGGAGGGAGAGATGGGTGTTTTCAGCCCGAACTTGCCTCAGCTACAGGAATTGACGGGGCTGAAGATTCACCCCTAGGCCTCCCGAAATTACTACGTTCGTTACATGTTGCAGGGTTACAAAAGCACGGAGCCATGGAGGAGTATCCTGCTTGGACAACCTGGGAACCCACAGAGTTTACGTAAACCCAACAGCATTTACAAGATGTTTATTGTGCAAACTTTGGGTTGGGGTTAACAATAAATCAGCTGTTCCAGTTATTACGCTGGGGTTTTTAAACTGGACATATAGGCGAAGCCTACACCGGTGAGATAGCCTCACCCCGGCAAAGCAAACACACCTTTGGACAAATCAAAGGTAGATTTCTCATTCTTTCAAACGCTCGCCTTTGGTGCAAACAGAGATGTAGAACCTGCAAGGAGAAGGCTGCGTTGCCCGGTGTCCCGCGCGGCCGACTACAGCCCCGTTTTGATCTCATGCTGCTACATCAATTCCAAAGGAATGCGGGAAATTGTCACTGGGAGTGGCTCTGCATTCCAAAATCCTGCTCTGAACCAAATCACGTTTGATTCAGTTACAGTTCAAATCTGCAAAGCCTTGGAGTCTCCAGAAGTCAGCTGGAAATACATTTAATCACCTGGTAAAAAGCCAGACGTTGCTTAATCACTTCTTTAAAGTGACAAGTGTGATGTAATAAAAGAACAGTTTAGACCATAAATATCAAATACAATTGGATCAAACTCACAGAGCAGAAAACTGTGAGTAATCTTTAAATCGTGGCACTGCCCGGGACTCAGAGCTTCCATCCGCTGCCACGGCTGGCGCAGAAGGGAGGCTGTACCCGCGGTCACAATAACCATGTTTCGAGGCAGTGGCAGGCGACGCTGCAGGGAATTATGATGCATTTGCCTGTGTTAACAACATGTTTTGCATAGTTTCTTGTCTCCCCATCTTGCGATTCATTCATATACATTATTTATAAAGAAACGCAAACATGTTCTTCCCTGGTTTAATAGGGAATTAGGGGCTGGAGCATCTCTCTGCTGAGGAGAGGCTGAGAGCCCTGGGGCTGTTTAGCCTGGAGAAGAGAAGCCTGGGAGGGGAGCTGATTAATGCAAATATCTGCAGGGTGGGTGCCAAGTAGATGGGGATGGTCTCTCCTCAGTTGTGTCCTGTGATAGAACAAGAGGCAATGGTCACAAGGTGACACACAGGAAGTTCCACCTCAGCATGGGGAGAAACTTCTTCCCTGTGAGAGTGAGAGAGGCTGGCCCAGGCTGCCCAGAGAGGTTGTGGAGTCTCCTGCTCTGGAGACTTTCCAGACCCACCTGGATCTGTTCCCGTGTGACCTGCCCTGGGTGACCCTGCTGTGGCAGGGGGGTTGGACTCGATGATCTCCAGAGGTCCCTTCCAACCCCCACCATT
>JAAGNO010003183.1:65791-87176 GCA_033439905.1 Ceryle rudis | reverse complement strand
AAATTTATTAGATGCTGCAGAATAATTTAATGCCAGCGCTATCTTCAAAACTATATATATAAAATTTTACTGTTGTAATATGTTTTCTTTAAATACAGCACACACTAAATGTAGCTTTATTACAATTCTATCTGACTTTTAAAGAGGTAGTTGGATGATTGTTTCACAATTATTGTTCATATTTCTACTCTGTGTTATACCAGACATTTCTCCTTGGAGTAAATCTGTTTATTTCATTTCATATATAGTCTAATTACTAAAGATTTCACTACTTCTCTCTGTGGAGAGTGTATGAGGAAGAAATTGATTTCTATATTTGGCTAGTGTATAGCTATATATATTTTACCTTGTGAAAGGAAGGCTAAAGTGAAAGTTAGTCCTTCAGTTACACATAAGGCTGAGGAAAAAGCAGACATCTTTTAGTACACTTCTTGATAAAAGCAGCTCAGTGGGAGACTCAGCACAGATGGTTTAAAGGGCTGTTGCAAGGGCTGAAATAGTCACTGGACTTCCCAGAAGTCTTAATCTCTTTAGGACAATGATAGCTTGTAATTTCTACAGCACTGATCACACAGAGGTCTGTGAGGAGCTGCTGCTGGCAGAACTCCCACACTTCAGCCACTGGTAGAAGTCACAATTTTATAAGGTATAGAATGTAGAAATTGGAAGAGATCTTACTGAATAATCACAAAGTTGCTGTCTGTTTCTTATAAGTTTATTGTCATCAATAATGGCAAGATAAATTCAAAAAATAATTTTCTCTTAATGTTATACTGGCTGAATTACTACAAAATTATGGATATAGGATTTTTACAATGTAATCAGCAGTGGTATGTATTAAAATAAATGTCATCATTGCACTATTTAATACTGTCACAGAATCACGGAATATTCATGGTTGGAAAGGACTTCCTAGATCACTGAGTCCAACCATACCCATAACAAAAAAACCACCTAAATACCCTGATCAAACACAGCTTAAAAACACAAAGTAACCCCCTACATGCCTGCCCCTAGAGCATATCCTGAAGCACCAGGTCTACCCATTTCTTAAATATCTCCAGGGATGGTGGCTCAACCATCTCCCTGGGAAGGCTGTTCCAGTGCCTCATCACTCTTTCTGTAAAGAATTTCTTCCTAATATCCAATCTAAACCTCCCCTGCCGCAACTTCAGACCATTTCCTCTGGTTCTGTCAGTAGTTACTAAGGAGAAGAGGCCAACACCTCCTTTCAGGTAGTTGTAGAGGGCAGTGAGGTCCCCCCTCAGCCTTCTCTTCTCCAAACTAAACATACCCATTTCCCTCAGCCTCTCCTCATACGGCTTGTCTATAATGTTAAATTTGATTCACCATTTTGAATAGTTCATGTATCTATTCTGTATAGATATCACCCTGGTTTTCACTCAAGTATGAAAATGATGTAAAAAAAAAAGCTGAGATGGCTTTGGTTTTGGTATGCTAGGGAAAAACATATCCTGGCTCATTCACAGAATTCATCAGCTACCTCCTTCTGAAAAAATGCTACAATAGTTGCCAAAAGTCTTAATTCACAATATATCTTCTACCCCTAATCAGGTCCTAAGTTTAATTGCGCTTTTGTGAGAGTAATGCAAGCTTAAGATACATTCTTTGAAGTTGTAGACACGGTCATACATGTGAAATATCAACTGTAAGCTTGAATCTGACTTTGAATCTCTTGAAAACCATCCAAATTCAAAGATATTTTAATGGGATTTTGAGCGTTGTTATTATACATGTAAAACATGTATTGAGAGTTGTCTTTTGGGTGATGATGAAAAGTGTGATCCTAAAGAAATGTTATCTTTAAATATTTCTTTCCATAACAAAAGTATTAATCTTTATGTCTTGAGAAACATGGCAATTTGGGTGGTTGTTTGGTGCATGTCAAAATTCATTTTGCAGATTTTAATGGATCTCTGGCTTATTTTTTGTCCTACTTTGTTATGAGCCATTACTATCATGACCTGGACAACATGACTGGAACTTACTGACAACTTAAATGTGCATATTACCCTTTTCTAACGAGTTGCACAATTCCTGCCATGTCATATCAATGAAATATAATTGAAACCTGCTCTTTATGATGTTCAATTTCTTGAGCTTTGGGTCTGTGCAGTGATGTATTTAAAGCCCCATTATAGAGAACCACCAGGTTATCTGGCTTTATTACTTGCGGAATAACATGTTTCTGGTTTAAAGCTAGGGATCTCTCATGGTGACTTTATTATTCTGTGTCAGACACTTTGTCCATTGGAGAAAAAGTGGAAAAATAATAGTGAGATTGGCGTTGCAACTGGAGAACTACTTGTACGTGTTGAAAGGTTTATTGAAGATAGTGACAAAACCTATTTTTTTCTATAACCTAAATGCTGGATTACAATACGTTACTCAGAAGACGTGTCAGATTCTTGTTTCTCTTCTCTTTTCTTTTTTCTTTGCCAGTTTGTTTAGAGGAAAAATAGAATGAAAATTAACCGACCTCTAAATTATCCTGACAAATTGCACTGTCTTACTTACCCACATAAATTTTTACATTTTATTAAATTAAATGGCCCAGTGTTTCTTATATCAATGATATTTTATTCTGAGGTTCACTCTGGTGTTCAGCTTCAGCTGTCATTATAGCACAGCAGTGCTTAAGCTGACTCCAGTGTAGAAACTTCCATGCTTAGTGGGTCTGATTATCTCACCCTGAAATTTCTGTGATATTTAAACAGTTATGCAGATAAATATTTTTTGCTGTTCCCATACAGGATTGACATCTTCAAGTATGTGATATATGGTGTAGCAGCTGCATTCTTTGTATATGGCATTTTGCTGATGGTGGAGGGATTCTTTACAACTGGTGCCATCAAGGATCTCTATGGAGATTTCAAAATCACCACTTGTGGCAGATGTGTCAGTGCATGGGTAAGTGGTTAAGAAATCTTTAGTCTTATGACAATTTCAACATGTTTTATGCATTTCTGTGTTATAGTGCCTTGTGATGTTTATTTTTTGGGGTGGTTGTTTATTACTTTAATATATTCTGATACTTCAGCTTAGTGGTTAAAATAATAGCAAAAAAGAATAGAGTATTAGAAGTGTTCTCTTATTGATTAATCACTAAGTAACTCTTGCTATGGTTAACTTCAGCAGTTGAATGAGAAAGCTTATTTTCTCAGCAAAATAACCTGTTTGGGTCAGGCCTAAAACTGTGTACTGTCTTCTGCTGTGTAGGGCAAGAAATATTGTTCTTACTAATATTTTCACTGTTAGACATTTTGTTTGTCCCTCTTTGGGACAAGTTGAGATCTGTAATCAGGTTTTGTTTTGTTTTTAAATGTTGAACAGCCCATTTTGTACTCCTATGTTATCTCTGGTTTGGAGAGACCATTTGCTTATGACCCTGGAAAACCTAGATTCAAAAAATTCTGGTTTGTACTGGGACTTAAATGGAGGTTTCTCATACTAAAATTGCTGACTATTTGAACTGCAATTATTTAAAGATCTCTGTTCAATGTCAGGTAAGTAACTAACATTTTGGGTATTTGACACTTCTGCTTTTAAGCTAAGAGGCCTGAACATTCGGTAGTTGTTAGAGTTGGCTATTTATTCAAACACCATCAGTATCGAGCAATCATATTTTCTGATGGAAGATAAATTATTAAATACAGACAGGTAGATCTGTGTGTTAAAGTACACTTAATATTATACTATATTTACAATAACTTATATGTTAAATAATAACTGGAGAAGGGTCTCCCATGGTACCCTTCTACAAATACCAACATTCATTAAACTGAAACACAGACTAGGAAGAAATATAGGCCATAGAGTCACAGTAAAGACTACCAAAATTAGTATTTTGGATAACCTGACATTTAAGGTTAAAATAAAGACAGACAATCTACATATTTGAAAATGGGAAATATGCCATGTGTGCCATCCCTTCATAAATGTAACATGCTCCACATTAATGCTGCTTTTGCTTCTTTTTTTCTTCTGTTCCTGTCAAATGTCATTGTATGACTTTGGCACTTCAACTAAGCCTTTGAAAGCCTTTTAATAAATATATAAATAAAGACTGTGAACATTTTAAATGAAGAATAATCATTGCTTATACCAATACTGCTTTCATCTCCTGGAAAGAAATCTCTAATTCATATTCACTGAGAATCCACTGAGCTAGTTTAAATTCTGTACAGAGTAGCAAATGTTTCAGAACATTATTTTTCTTCACAGCTCCCATAAATGCCTATCCTCAGCATTGCAGCAGAGCAATGCTGCAGACTCTCACTGTTTTGATGCCCTTGCAGTATAAACTGTAATTCAATAGTACGTGTCTAGAAGAAATGAACAGTTAAGCATCTATTCTATGGTTAATATCTCTGTTAGTGTAGATTCACTGAATTAATTCCTCCAGCATTTTACTTTCCTCATCAGTAATTTGTAACATTTGTGTTTTACTTTAAGAAACCTTGGGTTGATATGCATTGTCCAGCTAAGGCTAAGGATGTAAACTATTTGTGATCACAATTAAAATAAGCTATAAATTATTTTGAGTAAAATATGTTGTTGCTATTGTTCTTGAAGGTAGTGGAAATTTTTTTCTTGGAAAAGAAAAAAGATCTGCAGTTTGATTGCTTGTCTTATTCTGATGATATATCAGGAAGATTGCTATACCAATGTCTGCAGCTATTTTGGGTTATTATTCTGGCTTTTGCTTATGTATTCTAACGGTCTGAGAGTAAGAAAATATAGCATTTTTGTTGATTAAAACTTAAGAACCATTTTGAATAGGTTTATTTTGATTATCTCATATTATTCTTAAGGGACAAATAACCGTTTACATTTAAAAAAAAAATGGAATTAGAAAATATTTCAGCCCAGCAGTGATATTCTTAGAATTTATTCAGCTCCTTAGATCATGCAATGATGTTAAGAAATAAGTTCTAACAACACCAAAAAGATGACTGGAGAGGTAAATCACACCTAATCAGTACTATTATGTGTCAAGCCCAGATTGTTCTATTGCTATGCAAATTTTCTGTAATAAATTTTGTTTTGTACAGTTGCCAAAATGAGATAATGTTATGGAAGGAGATTGGCAGGTGCTGCGTTGCAAGAAAGGTTCCTTGTGTAAACTTTGAGATAGTAATTTTGTAAAGATTTAAACCTAAGCTGTCAAAGAATAAACAGGTGATTTCTTTTAGCAATACCTTGAGACTAAGAGAAATGTACACACAGGATATTTGTTGTTTTGAAAAAATGACAAAAATGGCTCCACATCTAAAATACCTTTGTAAAAATCCAAATGTGATTATGTTTTCACATCAAATTTCCTGATGTCTTTCTAAATACTAGTTTAGCATGTTAAAGTCTGAAAATTAAATTCTTCTACTTTACCACTGTCACCAATTACTTCTCATTAATACCTTGCATGAGCATATTTTTTCCATCTGTGACTAAACCTATGAGGAAAATGGAAGGGGAAAAATGACAAAAAATTTAAAGGAGGAAAAGATCTTTTTAACTTTGTATGGTCATGCTATATTTCTCACTGGAAAGATGAAGAGTAACTTTTTATTGTCAAAATAGTCTTTGAAAAGCAAGCCTTTAATAACACTGAAAGCCAACATCTACAGAAACTTTAGAGGTGCCCTTTCTGACCTCCCTCCTTCACTGTGATGAGCTCACTTTCTAGTTCTACATGGGCAAAATAAATTTTTTTCACCTGAAGTAATAGAAAAAGAAATATCTCAACCTAACCTTTCTAGTGATTGTAGAAGTGATTAATCGGCCTATATGAGCATTCAGAAGCTTAGTATCAGAGTCATGCCAATGCTGATGTGGAGTGTGAAGATCTGAGATAGGGCTTGTGAAAATGACAGTGAAGAATTTCATTGCCAATGTTTTCAGAATTAATTTACAGTGAAAAGTAAAACAAAAGCAGTATAACAATGCCAGTCACATTTGAGGAGGGATGGCTCTGCTTTTAGGCTTTATTTTTTCAATGCCTGACCACACTTATAGAGAATGAAATAAACAGTTATATATAATTGTGCTACAGCACGATTAGCGAAGAGTGGCAGACAGACCTGAGGCCAACTATGACATTGTATATTTGAGATTTAAACCCCTTCCCTTCCTATTTAAAGTCAGCTAGTTTGATCACAGAAAGCTTCATTTACACCTTATTTTTGAATTTAAAAAAGGTGAAGAAAGAAACAGAAATGAGCCTTTTTTTCCTTGAAGTTTTATGAAAATTTTATGCTATGAAATGGGAAAGCACTATTTCTGAAAATCAGATGCTGTATATGGATATTCTGGTGGCAAAATGCTGAGCTGACAGAGAAGCCTTCCTTCTGATTGAATACTGCTGTATATAAGGAATGCAGAATGATTCATAACACTGATTCTTCATTTATGAGAAGAAAAGGACCTTCTCTCCAAGACAGCAGATGTACTTATGGGTCTAGAATCTTTTAATCCAATCTTTAAATAAGTAAAGTGTCTAACAAAACTCTCGTCTCATCTAGCAAAAGATGTAAGTATAGTTTCAGACACTAACATGGGAAGGTGAGTTTTATATGGCGGTCTGACCTCAGACTGCATAGTTAAAACCCAGAATCATGAAATATTGCCACAGATGACCCAGAAGCTGATAGAGAAGTTAATTTTAGAGGCAATATATTGTGCCACAGATCTATCCCACCTAACTAGGAATGTTGCTAAGGTTGCCAGGAGAAGGGCCTGTGCTCCTTTAGTAGTTAAAAAAGAGAGAGGGTCTGTCTCAGAGGAGCTGAACTTTTCTGGAAGCATTTTCTGCAAAGATAACTCTCAAGTCTTTGAAGTTGGGTTTTTTGCATTAAGCTCTTCAGTCAATTACAGGATGTATTCTGCTTAGCCCCTTTAATTGAAGTTCAAATAACATTTACTATCTGAACACTGCTGTTCATAAATAAAATAAACCAGAATGGTTTCTGGAAGTCATCCTATTTCTGGATACGAGACCAGTGTTGAATTTTTTTAAAGGACTTGGTTCCTTGTAGTCTTCTGTGCTTGCTCTTAGAGAAAGTACAAACCCTAGCAATACTTCAGAACTCAGCAGAGTGATTAAGAGAATCTCTCATCTTTATGTCATTATTCTCCCAATTACATTGTTAATATATGTACAGATTCTTAAAAAGAAAGAAGAGTGCAAGATATTTCTTTCTTTTTTCTCTATCTGTTGTATTTCTAGAAATCTTTTGCAGTGAGCTCAGAAAGTATTTCTACATATTTCTAGGTGCTGACTGCACTTCATGTCTGTCTTATTTCTGTAATCTGGCAGGCTGTTTTGTTTTACTTTATTTTATACATCCAGATTTTCTTACTTAGGGAGAGCACACTTACAAAATCATTCTTTCATCTGATCATTCCTCTTTTCACATGATTTACTGTGTATTTTATACAGAGATCTTTTGTTGACTGCCATGTTCATTGCTTCCTTTAATATAGGAGCAGGCAAGACATTGTAATATGCCTTGCCAGTAGCTTATCAGCTGCTCTTGGTCTTGCTGCTCCCTGACAGAATTTTTATTGTTGGTCATAAACTGGATAGAAAGTTTTTTCTTCAGTTTGTACTGCAAGTGTATCTTTCACACAAGGACGGATTTTTTCCTTGGCATGTAAGACCACTCAATAAGTAAGTTTTTTTTAATGAAATTGTTTTCTGAAAATGTGCTGTCATGTTTCCAGAGTGTGCTTGACTCCGGGAGCTGTTACACTTTCCATGGGCTTTACCTTTCTATTATGAACCACCATAAATTGTTCAAGATGATAGCTTTATTTCCCTTAGGTTCAGATAATCGTGCTCAGTTTTAACTCGAATACTTTATCAGTTTTCCCTGAACCTTGTTCTTACATCACTGCCTTACTCTTTTTCACTGTATCTAGACATCTTGCTCTTTTTGTAGCTATTTAAACCTGTGAATATCAGTGACATTGTCATAAATTCACAGATTTTATGGTCAAAGTTGTCTCCTTTATCTACTCCCAATGGTTTCAATCCTGCATGGTTTTTAGTTCTCCCACTTAAGGTTACTAGCCCCAAAATCCACACAAACCATATATAGCTTTTTGTTCTTTATATCAACTGCATTGTCCTAATGATGTTATAAATTCATAGTTACCATTGTAAATGTTTTTTGATATTGCTTGCCCAGGAAAAAGTGGGGAAACTTGTAAATTTACACTCACGCTGCTTATATCTTTATATTTATGTATGATGATTATTAGCATTCAAGTTAAACTCGTTAGATTTAGCAAACCAAAGTATTTTTATAATCTTTTTTTTTCAACTGAAGAGCTTTAACATTTAAGATCACATTCTTAGAATCCCCTGGCTGATTAAAAGCCATGTTAGTGACTTTCAGTGATTGGTAACACAGCAAGTGAGAATGGAAGGTCCCTACCCCTTGATTCTCTCATCGCTTCTCATGCCCTATTAAGAACAAATAACAGAAGAACACATGTTCTTATTTTTGACAACCAAGCATTCACCTTGAGTGCCACATCTGTCTAGAGAAGTTGCCAGAGTACTATTTCTGCTTTCTAGCTTAAGCTTCACTGCCTTGTTCCCAAGTACAGACCATGAAAACTTCCTGAATAAATGATCTGCATAGTGCAGTCTTTTCCTAGCTGTGTGTTATCTTTTCCTGTGCATAGAAAACTTGTCATCACTGAAAAACATGAGAGTATGGATTAGGATTTTATAAATAGGTTATCAGCAATTTGAAAGCAAAATCTCCTCCTCCACTGCTACCAGTAAATCAATTCAGAGTAAATGAGAAAGTAAACCAGCTTTTTATAGACATCTAAATAGTTACAAAGTAATAGAGGACACACAAATATATATGTGCAGATGAAAAGCAGAAAGTAAAAGGAAGAATTGCTTTTAATTTTGTCAAAGTCAAATTTTCATCCATCTAAAATGTCTGCAGAAGAAAAACGTTTGAAACAAAAACAATAAAAAAACCCCAAACCTGTTTCACAAAATGAATGCTTCCATATATGCCTGCAGGTGTTCAAAAATCTTGTAGTTGTGGCACTTCAGGACATGGTTTAGTGGTCATGATAATGTTGGGTAATCGGTTGGACTTGATGATCTTAGAGGTCTTTTCCAACCTTAATCATTCTAATGTTTCTAAATTTAAAATCTCAGGGATTTAATAATTTTCAGATAATAGAGTTTAATGTCAGGAATGTCACATTAGTTGCTATTTAGTATATGGCTGAATTGCAGTTAGGCAAACCTGGGAAATCTGTCCGGCTATGTATAGAAATTTGAGAAATTTCATCTGATATTGTCTTTTCTTCCCCCCCCTCCCCCCCCCACTCTTGAAGTGGTTGACTTGAATGCAAGCCAAGAAGAATCAACCATGCGACAGTAATAGCATAGCATGAAATGTATCCATGTTTCAACAAGACTCTTGGAGCTGTGCCTAGGAATACAATATGTCAGAGAGAGAGAGGGGTTGAACATGTTTTGTAGAGGCAATAAATGTCCAACAAGTGATTGTTAGCAACGAGTGTGATATTTTAAACCAAGCAAAAAAGAATTTATGTGTATTTTCTGTGATTTATAGTGCATTTAGTGCTTGTATCAGAGCACGTCTCTTTCTTACATCAGCATTGTATGTAAAACGAGGTAAATTGAATTACTTTTACTTCACCTTTTCCTTCTCTTCAGGATTTAGGTATGAATGTAGGAGGTGCCAGTTAGTACAGAAATGAGAGTGTTAGAGGAGGTCATTTGGTTTTGAGCTACTTAACAGTCCTTCTTAAACAGATGTCATACTGTCTGTAAGAAGGTGTATGAGTATCAAGAAAAGCTGTCTAGGGTGGCAAATGATGATCTGTAACTTACTGAGCATTGATATATAAATTAATTTAAAGACATCTTTTATTTATTTATAAATGTGATTATAAATAAATGAATAAATATAGTGTTGCTGGCTCTAAGCCTAACATTTTCAATTAAGTTTTAGCTTCTGAAATGATAAAAACCCTTTTTAGAGGAAATCAGAGAGTTTTCTGCTTCTTCTATCTCCTATTTGCATATGGGGAACTATATATGTAAGATGCTGTTGCAAAAATATTGGGAAGATGTTGATGTATTTATGCAGAGATTTTTCTTTAAAAGTGCAAAAATTGCAGAATTCTGTTTGATTAATATTCTGAAAGTCCCAAAAGTAAAAAAAAACCAAACCTAAACACCTATAGTGTAAAAATGCAGGTTGTGAACAGAAACAATATGTCTAATATTTATACTAATCAGTGATGAAAAGTTTGTGATCAAATTTGGTTACTGAATCTGGTTTGTAGATCTAAGATAGGAGGCAGAAACCTGCATTACAGAAAATTGAATGTAAACAAACAACGGGTCTGAGTTAGGAACATATACAGTACTTTTAAGTCTGACTTCTTGCAAACTGCAGAAAGAACTGTGCATTCTGTCAGTAAAACTTCATAACGTTCAGCATTTGAGAAAAGCTGTGGCAGCTGTGATGAATAATGTAAATGTGTTTATGCAGAATGTGCACAGGGTTAGGAGACAGTAGCATTAAGTCAGAGGAATTTCTCCTAGGAAAAATGGACAAGACTGAGGCAAAAGGCTTGAAAGCCAAAGGTTGTATATGAATTTAACACTGTGCAAAGTGCTAAAGCTAAATAAGTGTTTAGTAGTATTGGCATAAAATCTATAGATGATTGAAAGTTAACATAACATTAAAGAGACAGGGCAATTCAGGAAGAAATTGAAAAGATCTTCCTGTTCATCTTTCCAATTTGTCATCAAATAACACACAAGGCCTTGTTCTGATGTGCAGTTGGGAAGCTGTACCCAGTATTGCAGTTAAGAGACACCCAGGCTAACCCTGGGCTGATCTTCAGGTGATGTCTTGCACTGGCTGGGTTTCATGGTGAAGCATAATAGGCTTTTGGCACAGTGGAGGTCCGTGATCTATGTAGATGCAGTTTTGGTCTCTGCCGAAAACTGTCAAAGAGAATTTCTGAGCCTGTGAAGAGCTTTGGAAGCAACCTCAGTTCATAAAGCTGTAAGTATAAAAGTTGTGCATGTGTGGTAGGATAATAAATCTAAATGAGATATAAACACAGCAAGGTGTAGGTCTTCTTACAACTCTATGGGTTGAGAGTGTACGTCTGAGAGTTCATATAAAAAAGGTATATGATTAAATTGAGGGGAGTTGTTAATGCAAGCACTGAGTGGTTTGGAACAAAGATAAAATTACATGTCAACATGAGGTTTCTGGCTTTAAGTTTTATTCAGGCACTTATGTATGGCAGTGTCCTCATACAATAAATTGTCCGGAGTTTACTTTATTTCCATTTCAATCTCTTTTAGATAGGATTTCATTTTTTTCTGTCCCTAGAGTCACTGAAGCAATCATACAATATTTCTTTAGTCTTATAACAAAACTAAAATGGAACAGTGTTTGAAATTCAGTGAACATGCTTTTCATTGGACAAATACCCATAAATTTTAAAAAGAAAGCAGTAACTGAAATTTTGACCTTATTAAAATAGATAGGATTTGGGTAATGTTTACAGTGGAAACAGGATTTCAAACAGCTATGACCATGATGAAAGCTGTTCTGCTGTATACACACCATTTTGGAACTTCCTCTGAAATCACTACTTCTCGACATTGATTTGTGGAACAGATTTTATAAAAAAAAAATATTTCCAGAAGGGCTGATGATTTTCTTGCTTTGGTAATTTATGATTCAGGAAAGCCATTACTGGCAATGAAAAGCTTAGAAAATCTGGCAAGTGGTTTTTACCAGCCATGGTGTTGGTACAAGACATTAACCACTACAAAGATTAAAGATTTGGTTTGTTCAAGTAATTATTTATTTTAGCTATTCTTTCCCAATGTGAGCTGCATATTGATTAGTGAACTGTTATCTTTATGATTTGGTAGACGAATTTTACTATCACTTTCATTTTATTTTGGGTTTACATGTTTAGCTTCTTATAGTGAAAACTGAGCTGATCAGAGAAAGTAATTTTCACTACTGACACAATATGTAGCATATTAAAGAACTACCTCTTTAAGATGCTGTACTGCTATTTCATAAATCTTTGGCTTGTCACATAGCCGAATACTACTTCAAAGGAGAAAGATCCCTTTGAATCTCAGGAGGTTGCGTTCTGAATGTAATTCTTGGAGTGAACAGGCTCCTTAGGCATTTCTTGTAACACCTCTAGAACAAGAGGGAAGATTGTAATAGCAGAGGAAGTGAGCTAAAAAATACTTTAGTCCTTCACCAATATTTTTTAAAAAATAAATTCACAATTTCAATTTATTATAACAAGAATGTATAAGCTAACATCTCCTATTGCTAGCAACTAATAACTTGTTGTGCAAGGGTAACCTTTTGCTTTTTGCTGCCCCTACAGCAGAAAGTGCTTTGTTGCCCAGATCGCATTTTTGTCATTTGTTTCACTGATACCAGTGATAGCAGCTTCCAGGAATAACAGGGAAAGCTACCAAATGATGTAACATGGTGTTTTGCAGTTTGGTTATTCTTACGTGAAACAAGTGATATTTCCCACCTTTTTCCCCCTGTGTTCTTGATGTTATGACATGAATTTGGCCATATTGTTGGCCACTGGCTCTTGTAGAAAGTGACCAAAAGAAGAAAAATATTTTTTTTTCCTTTTCTAAAATATATTTTTAAAATGAGAGCAGCATTTGATTCACTTTTTCTGAGGTACTCAACCAAACAGATTCATGTTTTTAAAAGAGAATCCCTTCCATAAACAAGCAGGCAGTTCTCTCTAAACAGGCAGCTCTTGTGACTCCCAGCAGCTATCACCTGACAGATTTCTCCTGTTCCTATTCTATGCCCAGGGCAGATTTTCTGAGAGGCTAATAAACTCTGGGTATTTGTCTCTTTTCTATACCAATCCTTTGTATTATCTCAGTACAGAATTTTAAGCAAGCTTCTTAGGCAAGCAAGGCTACAGATCAGAAAATAAAAAGGCATTAAATAGGAATTACAGTGTTTATAGTAAGGCTGATCATTTTCCTCCATTTGGTAGAAGATTCCTGAATCTGTGTGGAGCTGTCTTAAAAACAGTTACTACAGTTAGGTAATATAACTAATATCAAAGATTTAAAGATATAAAGATTTAAATTATTCAGAATGTTTTATACTGAGATACATACTAAATTTGTTAAAAATTATTAAGTTCAGAAATTCTAGAAGGCTGCTCAAAAATAAACCTCAGACTTAGCTGGTTTTGGCAAACTCATAGAATGCAATCTAGGAGGTTGGGTTTAGTTTTAAAATGCTTATAGAATACAGCAAACTGATAATTTAAAGGTTGTTCTGAGAGCAGAAAGAAAGCCTGCTTTTTTATTTCTTGCTTCTGCTTTAAAAAAACTGTGTAAAGTCTTCAACTTGATAATAATTTAAGATCAGACATAGCATTTTAGTTGGGCATTCATAGCCCTGAAGTGAATCTGCATTTCCAAGTAATTTTCCAAGTAATTATTTGTAAATGAGTGCCTGGGGTTGTACCAGATGTTGTCTCGTTAGCTTTGAAACTGTAATATAGTGAGGAAAAAAAAAAAAGAGAAAACAATAAAGGAGCAATAATGAAAAATAAATAGGAGTGTGTCTAGAACAGTATTTATTTGCATTGACTATTTTCTCTGCAATAAATGGAATAGAATTTCCATTATATAAAGCAACTGACACATAGAAAAGTCTACTGTAACATTCAAAAGTATGTATTTATTATAGACTTTGCTATAATTTTCTCTATTTTGTCAGTTGTTATTTTTGTGGGTTTTCTGAAAAAATTGGAGAGGAAGACGGACATTATCTGCATGAATAAATTCTCAAAAATCTTTAAACATAAATTAGATGCATAAGTTTCCCTTTTAAACTATTTTGCTCTTAAGGGGAAAGTTAAAATAATTCATAATTTACAAACTGGCAGGTAAAACTGAAGTGTTGAGTATTAATTGAAGAAAAGGATAGAAATATGATACCCAAAGCATTAAACAGAATACTTCTATTCTTTGTACCACTTTATTTTTTACTTTCCTGCATCCTTCGCATAATTATTTTCAGTGCTATAAATTCTCCAGCTTTTCAAACTACTGCTGGACTCATTTACCTAGGGACAATCAGGAAAATTAATCTGAATTGAATTTTAAACTGGATTAATTAAAGTACATTAAATCCCTTTGTAAATACACTTCCTCGGAATTAAAATGGCTTTTATTTAATATTCTTTGGAAGTGAGTTAAAGTAATCAAATTAAGGTCTCTTTAATATTGCTTGAGAATGTCCACTCTATAACTTCAAAGTAATAAAAATACCTCACCTAAAATCCAAACCTTTTGTTGTTTTCAATTGCTTTTCCTTATCAGGTCCACATGGACAAGCCACCCCTCTAACAATTTTTAGTACCATTTACAACCCTTTTAAGTTTGACTTTCTTTATTCCCATAACTAAAATCTGTATTTATATTAGGCTTTTTCCCTTATCACATGATGTAAGAGATCATACACTAAAAAGAATTACAAAATGCCTTCCATTTTCACCTTACTTACACTTTGTTTAATTTTAAACAGATTGTGGACCAGCTTAGCTTTCAAAAACAGTCTCTGATTTCTTATTTAAGAACTTAGTGGTTTTCTGTGGTAAGCTGCTAGGAAGATGTTAGTGTGCTGAAATCTTGAGGCTGTTTGGATTCAACATTTAAAGGCTGACTTATCTTCTGCATTTAACCACATAGCATCTCGATATTCTTTCCACAGCATAAAATGAAAAGGTAATTTGTTATTGATGAATGTGTCTGCTAGTCATCTCATGTCAGCAGTAGAGCAGTAACGTAGCATGTGTACGTATTTACAGAATCTGGGTGTGCCAGCATAGCTACCATCCCTGATCAGGCAAGTAGAGTTCAAATGGCTCCGACAAGCAGATTGCTCTACTCTTGAGGCTCCTGGCTAAAAAAAGAAAATATGTAGCCTTTGGAGAACACATGTTGTAAAGCATGTTATTTAATACATTTCTCATTAACAGAAGTAAGCAGCCTAGGTTGTTCTGAATGATAAATTCCCTTGTATGTAGGCCCCCAATACATCTAAATACTGGAACAAAATAAAAAATATGCTTTCTCACTGGTTCAATGCAAAATGGATTTGTCACTGAGATTGTGTAGCAAACGTGGATGAAGACTCATTTTTATTAAGACCCATATTTAAAAAGAAAAGGCAAGCAAAGCCTGTAGTGTTTAATTTTAGGTTTTTTATCATAATTGATAGTGGAAAAAACAACATGTGGCCGTCTCATCTTAACTATAGAACAGCGGTGATAGGAGAGAGGGAAAGACATGCTTTGGAAAGCATGCAGCTGTCTGTACTTCAGACGTGGTGCTTTGCATCAGTCGTAGGCACAAGAGTGAAAGGAATGTGGAGCAAGTCTACACTTCTGAAGAACTGCTTGTTCTTCAGAAATATCATGTTAGTGCTCTGGCACTCACTTTGACCAGATCATAAATTGATTATCAGACTGAAAACATAGTTTAAATAAGGACAGAAACAGCCCAAAGCAGTCATAAATGCATAAATCTCTGTGGTTCCTTTTTTTTTTTGCAATGGAGTATCACTTAAGTTCTGACTTAGCACTGGTTTTGTTTTTCCCTCTTTTACTGCAGTTTATTATGCTGACATACATCTTTATGTTGGCCTGGCTGGGTGTTACAGCTTTCACTTCTCTGCCTGTTTACATGTACTTCAATCTGTGGACCATTTGCCGAAATGCCACTGTAGTGGATGGAGCTAACCTCTGCTTGGATCTTCGCCAGTATGGTACGTGAATGGAGAGAACTAGAGCAAGATTTCACAAAAGAAAACATAACATTGCTTTCCTTCCATGTATCTGAAATGAACTGTTTTAGTGTTTCTGAAATAATTGTTAAGCATTTTTCTATCCTTTTAGCCACTAGTCAAGGCAGTATATTAGAGATGCACTACATTTCCAGACTTTGCAAAATCGAATCAAAGTTGTCCATTCCCAGAGTATTGAAAATTTGACCTGGGGCTTCTGTTTATTCTCTTCTTTTGGAATGGCTGGAACTTGTCTAAAAGGCTTAATTAGTCATTTATCTGGATAATGACTCTTGAATTTTGTGGTAGGACACTGATTTGGAGATACGAGATCCTAGGTTACCATCTGTCTCTGCAGAAGGGATTTGGGGTAGGATGAGATTGTTTACTTGCAAAAATTTGATGAAGAATGACACTAAAATTAGTAACATGCTAAGAGGCTGGTGGAGAAAGAGCGGGGCTAAAGCCTCAACCATGGAGGAGGTTAGAATGAAATGGGCATATACACGTACGTGTGTTTTGAGAGGGTGGGAAATTTGGACAAACAGGGGCTTGGAATCTTAAAAAGTCTGAGAGTTCTTCTGATGGTGCTGATAACTCAATTCCTTTCTGCCACAAGACTGATTTAAATCTAGATGTTCTAGTCTGTATGGTTTCTCAGCCCGCAGAGCTTTGGTCAGGCAGTTCCTTGAGTCTTCTGTTGCCTGCTATTATAAAATTGCAGTATATTTTTAATTGCTATTTTGAGATGTAAAAATGGCGTATTGCTTGGGAACGAAGCAGTTTGATTCATGTTAAACATTTCAGTTAACCTGAAACAAAATATTTCACATTATTGTTTTCATGAGGGGGGATTTTTCTTATTTGTTGATTTGCACCCCCCACAGCATGACGGGTGAGTTGAGAAAGGAACTTTCTGTACAGATCTCATCAGGAGTATTAATTCTTCTTTCTGTGACCTTTTACTTTTCTGGTATTCATCCAAACTTTTTAATATCAACTTTATTTAAAACATGCATAGAACACTAATGTATAAAATGTGTATTCTGTGAATGTACCTGTTTCCTGTAAAAACTGCTGATTACTAACAAGAAAGAACAGTAAAAATTTTCATGATAAAAGAATTATAGCCGTTTTGTTCAAGCTAGTTTTTGATTTAGTATCCAGACTTTTGGCTGAAAGAAACAATGTAGCAGAATGCAGCTATTCTTGCAGAGAGATAAACTATTATTATAATAAAGTACAAGTTTGGGTAATGCTTTTTTATAACTTGTGAAAGAAGCTTTGTACTATAACAACATAAGGCTAGAGAATATTTTAAAATCATGGTAATTGTATATACTGGCTGCAATTAATATTCTGATCTTTTGATTATTATGCTGATCAAAATCTGAAATTCACATATTTTGAAAAATGTCTGAAAAATTGTCACCCTCATGTTTCTTACTAGGGCTTTTAACTAAATAGATGATGTGTTAATTTTGTGATGGCTGAAATTATCATAGAATGGTTTGGGTATGAAGGTACCAACCCCCCTGCTATAGGCAGGGACACTTTCCATCAGACCAGGTTGCTCAGAGCTCCATCCAATCTGTCCTTGAACACTCCCAGGGACTCGGCATCTGCAACTTCCCTGGGCAGCCTGTTCCAATGTCTCTTCACTCTCACAGTGAAGAATTTCTTCCTAATATCTAATCTACTCTCTTTCATTTGAAACCATTACTTCTCATCCTATCACTATACCTCCTGATGAAAAGTCCCTCCCCATTTTTCCTGTGGGCACCTTTTAAGTACTGCAAGGCCACTATAACGTCTCCCTGGAGCCTTCTCTTCTCCAGTCTGAACAACCCCAACTCTCCCAACCTGTCCTCACAGGGAAGGTGTTCTTCCTGGTAATCAACAAGGAAATGATTTGGCTGTTAAAGAGAGTTCTGCAAAGCAGCCAATAATTTGTGTTTCTTACTTTTGTAGCTTATCTGAAGTAAGCTGCTATGTACTAGGAATACTAAATACTGCAACTATTTATTCTGCTCCAGGTATTGTAACTATTGGAGAGGAAAAGAAGGTTTGCACCACATCAGAAAGTTTCATCAAGATGTGTGACTCTAATGAGGTGAATAAATATGATAATATTTTTGGCAAATCCATAATACATGTTATAGTAAGAAGTAACTGGTGTGTATTTTCTTCTTACTCTTAATGTTCTAATTCTAGTTATGGTGGTGAAATAAAATCGCAGTGGAATATACAGTCAGCAAGTTCTTGTCCTAGTCTTTACTGTGTACCAAATTTAGTCTGTGTAATTTCTCTAGCCATTTGTTTTCTAAATACACTTGTATTTTTATTTTTTTTAAGAATTCCATTGTCATGTGTATTTTTACAGAGATGTTTTTGAAAGGTACACAATTAATAAGTCTGTCTAATGAATCATTGTTTGAAGATGTTATAATTACTGTTGTGACAGGAGAGTAAGAATTTCAAATGGCTTTGACCAAAACTTGCAGTGCATTAGGATGATAACTCCTAATAACGTTTTTCTTTGTAGCTTTTCCCTTAGGCAAAGGCCACCTATTTCAGTGCAGCTGAGGTTTCTGGTTTTGTTTTTAAATGATATGGGATGAAGACAGGACAAACAAAATTGCGTCTATCTAAAACAACAAGAGAGGCTAAAATCTTGATCCCTCTGATCTCAGGGGGTGCTTTGCTAAATGTTTCACTGGGTATTAAAATTTTTGGATAAATCTTCTTAGAGTGAATCTATACAACCTGCCTTTATACCAAACCCATCTATGAAAATGCAACCCTTGCTGTGCAGTCAACACTCAGTGGCTGCTGTGTAAACCAGATTACTAAAATTAAAAACAAATGTAATCATTTGGTTTGAGGTGGGCTGAGGAATGCGGTTACTTGGATTATTTAAGTAATCTGGTTTATATTATACCACTAGGAACAAATTTTATTGACAAACTAGTGAGGGAAGTAAATCAGTATATGAGGATGGAAGGCTACAGCTAATGAATGGAAATGGGGTTTTCTTAGGCTGTCTGTACCACTAGAGGAACCACCACAAACAGCTGTAGATCTCTGTAGTGGTTTAACCCCAGCTGCCAGCTGAGCACCATGGCAGCTGCTCATTTACTACTCTCTCACCACACCAATCCCCCAGAGAGTTGGGAAGGCGAATTGGGAGAAAAAGGTAGAACCTTTTGGGTTGAGATAAGGACAGTTTAATAGAACAACACAAAAAAAAGAAACAAAAGTAATTTGTACAACATAATAGCTCACCATCCTGGGTGCATCTCCCTAGGCCAGCTGCAGCTTACTCAGATCACCACTTTTCCCCACATATAGTGAGCATGATGTCGGCATGGTATCAAATATCCCATTGGCTGATTTGGTTACCTTGGCTGTGGGCCCTCCCAGCTCCTTGTGAAGATTAACCCTATCCTAGCCGAACCCAGGACGATCCGATACGGTAGTATTGTAACTTAAAAAGTGCTGGACCGTTCCTTTTAAAATAATTTATTTTCTTAATATTTTATGATGTGAATGCAATATTTTAAAATAGAACTATGCATATCCCTGATATGAGTATTGCAACAAAACAAGCACAAGCGTGATGTCATGTAGTGATGTCATTTTTTTTGAAAAAGTATTAGTAATCATTAGTTTTGTAGAAGGGTGGCACCAGGAAGGTATTATTTGCTCTATGTTATCCTGACTCTTCTATTTAGTGTACCACCACAAAAGTTCCTTTCTTTGTCCCTCTTTGCAGCTAAACATGACATTCCACTTGTTCATTGTGGCACTTGCTGGAGCTGGAGCAGCAGTCATTGCTATGGTAAGCTACCCAACACTCTGCACTTCCATCGGCATCTGAATTACTAATACATTCTGCTTGTTACCTAGTGTCAGCTATTCAATTTACATACTGTCACTCAATGCTATTACTAAAATATAATTCTGTAATCCAATACTCTTTTATCTTTTTATTAAAATATATTGGTGGATCCCCTTTGAAGTAGAATATCATGATTACTGTTTTTTGAATAAAAAAAACAGCTTTAAGTACCTGCCAAGAATTTTTACTGTTCTCTTGCCATGCTCAGACGTGTCAGAACTCGCATGTCTGTCTGAAGACCATAGTAATACACTTTTATCATCTATGCCTTCCCGGGTCTTCACAGGCTTGCCATGCTGCTATTTTAGGAGCAGACTCTTTTTGTCAGTTCTGTTCATTTAAGTGAATGTGTCAGTTTTTCGGTCAGGACCTTTTTTTTTTTTTTTGTAATGGAGATTGCGTTGAATTTGTTGACATTTTGACAAGAATGTTCCATTGAGAAAGAAGTGTATGAGCTAGTGTCCTGTTCTTTTGTCTGCTTAAACATGAAGATATTTTGATACTGATCCTTTCCATAAAAAAAGTATTAGTGGTAGTGATTCCTATTACTATTGCTACTAGTAATTTTTCATTAAATTCTAGGGCCAAAAATTTTTCGTTCTCCTTAGGATGACATTTATAAAAATGGACAATCAGAGAATATTCAGTGAAGCTCTTATTACTGTTGCAGTACTGGGGTTTTTTTATTCTTCTCTGCCATTTTTTCAGCATTGCATGATACCCCGTCAACACAGCAGAGATAACTAAATGAAAAAAAAAGATGTTCTTCACTGTAATTTTTTGTTTCAAGTCCACAAATAATAATAGTAGAATATAATTTATATTAATAATTTAATCAGTTTTACAAACTGATATTTTTCTGATTCCAGCTGAAAAAATAATGACCAAATAGTAATCATTATAATAAATATATATTTTAGTGTTAGGAAAGTATATCCAAGAAACCATTCATTATCCAGTGCATTATTGTTTTGAAATATAATCAGTAGTAATTATCAGATGCTAATTTGTGCAGATAACAATTGTGCATTTCAAAGAGGAGTTTTGAATCAGAATTGCCACCACGAAGTTTTCCGTGGAAACAAATACATCTTCCCTGGAAATAAATTAAATAGGGTACATTGAGCCATGTAGCTTAAATACATGATAGTTTCAATTAAGTTTTAAAAAAAAACAACCTCAAAACTCACTGCACCATATCAAAGATGCCATTGATGTCTTACACCAAGCACTAATCCACTAGGAATTCACTCTGATGGCTCCCATTTATTCACATATTTTTGACTGATTAACCTTATCCAAGTGTGCTTATTATGGGATTCTGTGACTGCACAGAGCAAGCATGATAACACCGACAGTTTGTCACAGTTTAGGGTCAGGGTGGCCCCTTAGACCTATAAAAGTTGGTCTCTTTTAACCCCCCTCCCTCCCCAAAGGGGAAGGGAAAGGGAATAAGGGAGAAAGACTTAGCAATTAGAAAAGGAAACTAGAACAGCTTTAATGAAAATGAAAATAATTATAATAAAAATAGAATATGTACAAATATATACAAAAACAGTTTGGA
>JAAGNO010003183.1:41392-60401 GCA_033439905.1 Ceryle rudis | reverse complement strand
AACAAGATGAAAAAAAAATAAAAAAAAAAAAAAAAAAAAAATATAAAAAGAAGAAAAAGAAAAAAAAAAAGAAAAAAGTGCTTCTTATCTTTGTTAACATTGTATTATTATTGATGTTTTTAAAGAATATTCTCTTGTTCTAAGTTCCATGGGTGATAATTCCTGTTTGTATTGTGAGCATGCAGACCGTGGTGCTAACAATGCATGGCCACTTGCCTTTTGAAGGAATTCAATACCACGGCTACCTGTTAAAGAGTTATGGTATATAGACAATTGTTAATTAAGTGATATAGTTATCCATAGTTTTTTACAGAATGATCTCTTTAATTCAATGATGGTTATGCTAAATTGGAGCTGTTCATGTAATGATGTAAGAAATTACTGCTTAGCTACATTTATGAAAGTAATATATCAAAAATACAGTGACCGTAGGAGTCAGATGTCTTTTTACCTGCTTTAAAAATTTAAATGGATTGCACCTGTCTGAACTGTACAAGATATATTAAAAGAGACTTCAATAAATGGTATAGCTTGGCTTCTAGCTTTCCTACACATACTGGTTTACCTGTATAACGTTAAAGTAAGGTGAAAGACCACTACAGAGCTTATTATTTGCAAATGTAGTAATATATTTGAACTTTTATTTTGATAGGAAAATGTTACCAGAAAGATAGGTCACCTTAATTTGAAAGAATTGCCTGTATCAAAAACAAAACAAAAAAACCCTATTTAAGAAAAGTCAGTATTATTGGACCAAATTTGGTGGATTTTTTTTTTGCCTATTTCTAATGCTACAAGAATGCTGTAAAGTGTCTTTTAAAGTGATGTAGCCTGACAAGACATTTTTGTCAGTGTTAAAAATCTTAGATAGTTTTGTGCACTTATTGGACCATTGTGAATTCTCTCTCAGTGTAAGTGCATTTCTAATAAAACTTCTTGAGTAAAACTCTTCTTTGTACTATTACTAGTCATGCATCATCAGTAATTTTTAACGATTCTTGTAGTAAGTAGAAGGTAATAATATAGTTACTTGTGGCATGATAATGCATTAAGTAGTATTAGTTGATTGAATTTTTTTTTCTTTTTTTCTTTTGTTTGCTTGTTTTGGGGGTTTTTTGGTTGTGTTTCTGATTTGGGGTTTTGGGTTGGTTTTGTTTTTTTTACACTTAGACTGTCCTTCAGGATCAACAGTTTTCTGACAATGTGCAGTACCAGTATTACAGTTCTGCAAAAAGTATTAGGAACCTCTTTTGGATTCTATATTGTAGTGTTTCAGTTTGGTGTCTTAAAACGTTTGTGCTGATTTTTAAAAATATGTCTTTTAAACTCATGTAATGATGTTAATGCTTTGGGCTCTCCTCTGGTATTAGAGTTTGTATTTTCACAAAGAATGCTTTGTAGCAGGCATTACGATTAATCTGTTTTGTACATAAATGTGCCAACAGCTTGATGGTGGCGTTTTTGAAATGTAGAACAAAGTGCTTGCAAAAATGTAATAAACACACTTGTGTACTTTGTGTACTTATTAATAAGTGTTCGTGTTGTGTAGTTTTTCCTTTGCCTACACTGGACAAATTATTGTAACCTGAAATGGAAGAAGATTGTTCTTTCTATTGTCCTTGCTATAGGAGGACTATTCTCAGTATTATGGATTTTTTGTATAATCTACTTTTAGGTGTTTAAGGAGGTAACTCCTTTAGCAGAAATTATGAGAACAAAGAATACAGTTTAAAAAAATAGTGATCTGGAGATGTGACATGAATTAAAGAATGTCTTTATTAAATCTGTGACAAACAATTCTTACTGTGATGAATGACTGAAAAAAAAATATCCAAACTCTGAAGAGCGTTAGTCTTATCCCCTTTCATGATGCAATTCCCTCTGACCTATAACCTGACATCACACATAGGAAATCACACATAGGTAAAACTACAGTGTGCAGCCTTTACATGGTTAGAAATTGTGCCTCAGTTTTCTGTAGTTTGTTCCACTGAATAAAACCTCCAAGTCATTGCCTAAGCACAGATTTCTTCAAGGATGTATCTTAATCAGCATTTAATGACATAAAACATATATCCTAAGCATAAGAGAGTAAAATAATATTGAAAGGTAGAATTTCATAGACTAGCAAGAGCCAAGTAGGGTGAGACATGATTGTATTTTTAACAATCAGTCAGTAGAACAACTGGGCAAGATTCACATCACTGCAGTGTCACTGGGAACAGCTCAACAGAGGCTAATTTGACATCAACGTGAATGTTGCCAGGAATACTTGTACCTGGATGTTACAGTATCTAATGCTTTAAAACAATGCTACATTACTTATTGTTATCAATACTACATTATTTATGTGCATGTTAAGAGAAATCTATAGCTGTGACAATTAACTTGATATTACTAAGGAATATTAATTACAAACACATTGTGGAAATGTATTTTTTCTCAGATAACTAGCTACTGTGTATAGCTTTGTGTGCTCTTATGAGAGCGCGTGCCATAACGGCCAAACAATTTTTCAGCAGCAGCACAAGCCAAGTGAGTAGAACTGCTTCCCACAGCACATCAGTCATAACTGATGCACTTCAAAGTCTGCACATATTTGGTTTCTTCCGGACTCTTCTCTGTCTGTTGACAGCCTAAACTGATTTTTTCCTGAGGTAGATTGCGTGGATCCTGATTTCTATAGATTCTTCTGTGCTTAGGCTAAAAATGCTGTGCTTTTCAGACACTAGAAGATCAATTGTAGATCAATCTGTTTGCATGGTTTTTTGATTTTGGGTTTTTTTTTTCTTTCTTTTTTCTGTGAAAAAGGGTGTAATTAAATGAAAAATCCAGTTTAAAAAGTTTCCAGCCCTAGATCCTCAAATTTGTATTTACTTCACAGTTTACTACGCCCCATCAGCAGTTTTAATAGCATGTTACAAAACAGATTCAAAAATTACTTGGGTTAGAAATCCTTCCCACCTGTTGTCCACTACCCACATCACGTCATTTCATTTGCACAAGGTTATTTTATCCCTCAGCAGGACTGTATCATCATTTCTGTTTTCAGCACAACCACACAAACCATTCAATCAGCATGGATGAGGCAATAGCACAGTGCACCGCAGGCATGGGCGTGAGTGTCTACAGCAGGAGCAGAGAGAAAGGGAATTTTTAAGCTAGTCTTATTCCTGATCAATATGTCATATATTTAGGTGGTATAGTTAAAAGTAGGAGGCACTGAAATGATTTGCTAATTTCATGTTTCTAAATAGTTAATGGTATCGGGTTTGGTTTTGGTGTTTTTTGTTTCTGTCACAGGAGCTAAAATAAAACGAGAAGATTTCTACTAGAATTTGAAATGTATATATAAATTCAGTGGGTTTAATAATACATGCAATTATTACTTTTGACTTAGTGTCAAATTATTTAAATTGTATTTCCTAACATGACCATCGTTGCAATTCACCTTTGATTGGTACAGTAGACTTTAGGACTGAACATTTCTGTACTATACTTCTTATCATAATCAATGGCAAAAGTTTATAGAGTTCTTTCCATCATTCAGCTCTACTGCATTTTTCAGTTACTCAGTTCAGGGTTACCACAGGTATTAATATAGCCGGTTTGCTGAAGAGCACAGTGCAGTTCAGCTAAACCATAAAAGAGCAGACTATAATTTATTTAATTCCAGGAGGGGAAAGGTGCTGTTTATACACATTCTTTCTTAAAAAACAAACAATCAATTACCAAAAACCCCAACATTTTATTTCCACTGGGTTGCACAGAAAACCTGCAAATAGATTTTGTTAGGCAGTGTACCAATTTCTATCTCCAGATGATATCGCATTCAACACTGCTTTCACTTTAGGTAGATATCAATTAACGAGAACAAGCTCAAAGCGCTTAATCTATATACCAGCTCCCCCTGTCCCACATGAATTATTCTGACTTCTGTTTTCAACGGGGGAGAAACTCCAGCAGTTTCTGAATTTTGAGATTTCCAACTATAGTTTCTTGTTCTTTCAGATATCTGCAGAGGATTCCAAGACTTCAGAGGGTTACTTCTGTACTTGACTGTTATTAGCAATGATGGTGACGGGTAAGTGATTCTGCTGGTTATTAGTAAAATGGAACACCTTTCCCCATATCAAAGTAGAGTCTGGCCAGATAAATGCCAGCCCCACACAAAATCATTTCAGTTGCTCTTTGAATTGGAATAACTGAACATCCTGTGGCTGAAAGGGATGATTTGGGGGCATGTATAGTCTATATATCTAGGTGTGGTAAGGTAATGTCAAACAGAAACTCTTTTCACAACAGCTGCCACAACTATAGTGGTAACAGAGCAACAACTGAAATTTTGCCACTAGATCCAAATCATACTGAAGGAAAAAAAAAAAAAAAGAAAAAAGAAAAAAGATTTGAAAAAATTAGCAAGAGGTTTGCATGAATATCCTAGAATTCTGCATGTTGAGTTACTCAAGCCAGAAAGGCTTCATAAGCCAGAAAAGTGATGATAAGAGCAAGGTTTTCCAAATTGTCTAAGTATTTTTTCTTATCAACTCTCCCAGGAAAAATGATACTTATGCTTTAATCATAAGTATCCTACAGTTAATAGAGAATACTTTTTGTCTCTGGAACTGTAAGTCCTGCATTTTTTTAAAAAGGTTTACTCATCTGTATTTCTTCTTAAGGACAAATACTAATTTAAGAATGAATCTCATCAGGGAACAAATTTATCCTCAACAAGTTCATGTCCCAGTTAAAACATGCAAATCAATTCCTGGAACTTTATAATACAGACAGTTGAGTTTGCATGTACAATCACATCCTCACAAGTTCAGTCTTTTGGAATAATAAACTAAATCACAGGGTTAGACACAGAGGCAAATCGCTGGGTTCATCAGCTGGCTGGTTTGAGTTGATTAAGCAGACTGACACCTTTCTCAAGAAGGCAGTGTTGAACCCCTCATTATCAATGCTGTCTTTTGAAACATGAAATAACATGTTAGGCAGGAATACCTCATTGAGGTATTTAATAGATTTCTGAGTTCTCCTTTCATGATTTGGTTTTTCTCCTTGACATGATGTTCCTTGTGTTGCAATTTTAAGTGGAAGTGAAGCAACATAAAACTTGGTGGCTTCTGAAAAGGGGAAATCTCACCAATATGACTCAGTGGTGTACCACATGGCTAGAAACAGAGATGAGGACAGTGAAAAAGAGCCAGACAGAGACAAGGAAGTGTAAGTTTTTCCATTTCTAGTAAGCCCTACCTGCAGGCTCTTAAGCTGGGCTCAAGACCTGTACCTTAATTAGAGAATTATATATAGGTATGCCCCACAGGACTCCTGGACTCAAGGAGTAGTGAGAGTTTCTGACAATATACAAAGTGCAGATACTGCCCAGAACATACTGATTTTGGTCAGTCTAAAACCATGGTTCCCCTTAAGGGAGTAGATGGCTGAGAGATGGCCCTTTTTCCAGTCTCCAGGGACTTCACCTGACTGCCACGACTTCTCAAATATTATGGAGAGTGGCTCAGCAACTGCATCAGCCAATTCCTTCAGTACTCTGGGATGCTCCTCACCAGGTCCCATGGATTTATTTATGTTCAGGTTCCTCAGGTGATCATGAACCATGTCCTTGCTTACAGTGGGAAGGACTTTGTCTACCTGGTCCTTGTCCTGTGGGCCACTAGCTTGAGGGCTGTGAGGAAAGAGGTTGCCAGTGAAAACTGAGGCAAAAAAGTTATTGAGTACCTCAGCCTTCTCCTCGTCTGTTGTTACTAATTCGCCATTGTTATCACCGGGGGGTACACCTTCTTTGACCTTCCTTTTCTGATTTAGATACTTACAGCATCCCTTTTTGTTTTCCTTTGTATCCCTCGCCAAGTTCAGCTCTAGCTGTGCCTTGGCCTTCCTGACTTTGTCCCTACATAACCGGGCAGCGTCCCTGTATTCCCCCCAGGATGCCTGTCCCTGTTTCAACTGGTTGTGCAGTTTCATCTTGTTCTTTAGTTGAACCAGCAGCTCGTGACTCAGCCATGCCGATCTTTTTCCCTTCTTGCCTGATTTCCTGCACATGGGTATTGAGAGCTCTTGCACTCTATGGAAAGCCCCCTTAAAGCTGTGCCAGCTCTGCTCTGCTCCTTTATCTCTGAGGACTGGCTCCCAAGGGGTCCTGTTGAGCAACTCGTTGAAGAGCTGGAGGTTTGCTTCCCTAAAGTTTGGGGTGCTGACTTTGCTTCTCATGTGTCCTATACCCCTTAGCACGGTGAACTGAAGCAGTGCGTGGTCACTGCAGCCCAGGCTGCCTCCAGTCTTGTTGTCCCCAACTAGTTCACTTGCATTGATCACCATTAGGTCTAAAACCACATCCCCTCGGGTAGGGCTGTCTATTACTTGCTTTAAAAAGTTATCATCCAGGCACTCCAGGAATCTCCTGGATTGCCTATAGCTTGCCATGCTACTTTTCCAGCAAATGTCAGGGTGGTTTAAGTCCCCCAGCAGGATGAGAGCCTGCGAGTGTGATGTTTCCTGGAGCTGGAGTATGAAGGCTTCATCAGTAGCCTCCCCTTGATCAGGTGACCTGTAGTAAACACCAACCACAAGGTTCCCTTTATTGTCATGATCCCTAATTCTTGCCCATAGGCTCTCAACCTTCTCATGGCTATTCTATGATGGGAGAGTAGATGTGTCACATATGCAGCAGCGTGGAACAATCAGGTAGAGTTTGTGTCATTTAAAGCAGCTCAGGAAACGCTGCAGAAGGGGCCCACCACTGCAGATGTAATCCTAGCCCCACTGAAGCAAGGCTCTATTTCACTAACAGAAGGGAGCAAAGCCAGGGTTTGAGGTTGAGCTGTCTGGAACATCTGGTATTTTTATCATTTGCTTAAAACCAAGTGAGAGATGTTAGGATTTTTTTTGCAATGTAATAGCTAAGTGATTGCATTTTCCGTATCTTTTAAATATATAAGATAATCTATGAAAATATTAGCAGCTTTGACTCTTCCTTATGAACCCATTCAGCTTGTTTTGGTTTCTGCTAATAGCAGGCATCTGGGCCTTCATGGAGTGTTTTTTGTTCCCTGCAGGTCTTCCAAACATCCTGACAGAAATGTTAAGCATAATAGTACTTAAGAGTTCTCTCAGAATTTAACATGTGCAAGTACATGTGTGAGCAGATTTTCCCCCCACTCTTTCTTCAACAAGCTAATACTGTTTTTCTCTCCTTATACAGTCTCTGAAGTGTAACCTCAGGTTCTGTAACTTCACACTTGCTTTCCCCTAACCTTTTTCCTCAGACTCCATTCACCAACACATATGTGAAGGTTCAGCCTTCATTGCCCCTGGGCAAACCGTCGCTGGGTCCAGCTTCTGCCTTCATGTCTGCAAGGCAGGTCTGCTCCAGCTGCAAGTGACTGAGAATGGCAGTGGGATTAATTTTACTTGACTCTGAGCAAACATGAAGCTGTACCCAGTTAAGTCCCTGCCACAGTTACTTGTCATGCCTCTTCTGACACATTCTCAGCCTTATTATCCAAATCTGAGGAATAAGCAGTAATGCAGGTACCCTGTGAGGACTATGGAGAAGAAGTTAGCTAAGGAGAAAAATCTGAGGTCCTTAAAGAAATTTCTATCATCCTTCAATACTCTTAGTGTAAAAATAAGGGAAAAACAGGATTTGGGGAAAACTTTACACGTAGAATATCATGTTATCATAAATCCTATGCAGATTTGTGCTATGCAACACTTTCCAACTGATACTCAAGATTTATTGCTATTCTGATAAAAAAATATTTTCCTGTATCTGGGAAGGGGTGTTCGTCTGTGACAATGCAGATGTTAAAAAAAAATCAAATACACTAAATTAATGAAAAAACACTGAAAGTAATAGTGTGAGTTCATACTATAATTTATGTGATATGCTTACACGAACTATAGGAGATGTTAATTGTTTTTCTTAAGGAAAATGTTTATTGTAAAAGGAGAATAAAAAGTCTAATTTAAAATTCAGGACTAGCTGACAGTATTCAGGAATGACATGCATTTTAATGTTTTGGTAAATTGTGTATGATGCAATATTTTGTATTTTGACAATAAATACACAGATTCATATATCCATCTGTATTTAATTTCATGAGACTCTAATAGAGCGCCATCAAACTGTGAAAGTCATTTCCTCCTGCTAAAGGTTTCCTTGTGTTCCATGGGGAACAATAAGAGTTTGTTATCTGCATTAATCTCTTTAACTAGATTAAATCCATTAAATCCTTGAGAACAAAATCCACTCAGTTCTTGGACTAATATATGGGCCAGATCTGTGCAACAGGTATTTATGAATAGAACTGCAGACAATTTGACTATGTTCCAGAGGATTACAGTTAAACTCTGTGTCACAGGTTTTTCCAGGAGGCTAACTGAGAAGACTACATAATCTGACACTTTTTATATGGTCATAGTCCTTCTAATAAGTCTATTGCTTTGTTTTCTTTTACCTGACTGAAAAAAAAAAAAGAAAAAAAAAATAAAAAAACACAGAGAAAACTGAGTGAAAATGAGTCTGTGTTTAGTCCAGCATTGTTTTGGCTGCTGTGTTTGAGCTTTTGGTTCAGTGCTAGACAGGGACAACAAATACATAATCTAGTGTTACACTTCAGTTTGATAAACGTTGTGGATATTATTCTTTTCCATTGTGAACCACAGTCAACAAGCATAGCAGACTCTACTGGCTTGAAAATCTACTGTCAAAAATCTCGTCTGCCTGCAGAAAGGTACCCTCACTTAATGTATGTTTTTAGTTTGGCAGCTGCAGTCCTGGCTTCATATACTTAACAGCTGATGTAATTTCTTCTGTGTGGTAAGTAGAGAGGGTTTTTCAATAACATTCTATTTGTTTGATGTTGAAGTTTTTGTAATTTTAAAACATTATCGTAATACATTTTTTCTGTATGAACTTTTGAAAACGCAGTAATCTCAGGTCTATTTCTTTCTAGGAATTTGCTCGGACTGAGAAACCTGACTAAACTAACAAGTTACATATTCTTTCTTTTTAATACATTGTAATTTTCAGAAGGTTTTGGAAGTTCAGAGTAAATCTTTCTTCTACTTAAATCACTTGATTTACAAAAATAGTGATGTAATCAGTAAATGAAGTGACACTGAAGTTGGGAATTAGACATATTTTTCTGTCCTGAATTACATATCAGCATGTGCTGCAAATATCCTGTGGAATGATGTGCTGTTCAATCTTCCCATGATATCCAGGCAGTTTTTTCTTTCACGACCAGACCCATCAGACCTGTTTGATATAAGTTAAATAAACATCAGTACAAAACCTAACAGAAGTGAAACTATTATGGAATTCCTATTTTCTGCCCATATGACAAAGCTCAGTGTTCTAATCATAGAAGTATAAGACACTATTGTGGACAAATTGAAAGCATGTTGACCTTCATGTTTATTTCTCATTAAGTTTAAGTATCTGTACCTACTCAAAAAAGCCAAAATACAGCACAAGGAGATTATCCATTTAAGGTGGTATTTTGTAGTTTTTAATGACAATGAAGAAAATGGTTGAAAGGGAGGACGGTGGTAAATTGCTTACTGACATTTGTAGAATACTGACATCTGCTGGTAAAACTACTTAGAAAGATGCGGCTACTTGGTCACTGAGAGAGCATGATCTTAAATAATCCCTTTCAGTAGATTATTCCAACTGATTTCTTTTCTACTTCTGTATATTTAGAAATTATTCTGTAACATAACTTAAAAACATCCAAACACTCTGCCTTTATATAAGTATATAGGTAGATTCATCCCTTTAATATTAGTCATAATTGGAAAATTGACAGGAAGTGAATAATTAAAGGATTTCAGTGGTGAATCCGACTTCTTGACATTACTTATTATTCTAAAAGGATTTTTAAATTTTTAGCAGTTTCTTGCCAACTACTGTAGAAATTACATTTGTATATCATTATTGTTGCAAGATGATACTCTGAATCACCCCCCACCCCCCCAAATACTACTTATTTGTATAGTACAGAGCGGTTTTTTTATGTTACAGATACAATTTATAAAATGCTATTTTGATGCTTACTTCCTTTACCTGGTGTGGAAAAAGGGCTACTATCCATTTAGAAATATGTTATCACTTTCTAGAATCAACATATATTTTATTAAACTAAAGAGTTGGAGCAGCAGTAGATATACTTCCAGCTACGTCTAACCTTATTTGGCATTAAAGCAACAAGCACAGTTTTAGATTCGCTTGGAGCAGAACTGCGCATGTTTCAAAAGCCATGGAATCATCAGACAACCCTGAGACAACTCAACTTGGTAAGGGCTTCAGTAAATGGTGTATGTAGATACAGAAGTTGCCTCTTGAGCTGCCTTGATATCTAGCTAGCCAAGTAGCTGTTCAAAGACAAGTTGTGTAATTGGTAGAGCCTAAAACATAAAGAGGGATAGATTGGATGACACTTATTGTCATTTTTAATGCCTTAGGGTATCTCTCCTGGTCTTCATCTACTACTCAAGAAGGGGTGTCATGACATATCTCGCAATTTATCTCTCATATTCACATCAGCCCTGTGAAGGCTATCGGACACTAAGTCACCAGACACAGGTAAGTGAGCCTTACATACCTTCATCTCCAGTGTTTTGACTGGGGCTTCTCAGCACAGGGAAGTCAGCAGAGCCAACCCTGCTCTTGTGATCTCTATCTCAGCTCTCCAGTCTGGGCTCACTGGCAAGAAGACAACACAGGCAAATCCATCTGTGGCTCTTCCAGCTCTCACAGGAACCTAGCTGGAGGAACAATGTGTATATACATCACATAATGTAGCCTTGCTTTTGATATAGCATTTCCCCTTAACAGGTAATTAAAATATAGATCTGATTTAATAAGGAAAATAGGAAGGAATATGTCTTTGGGCAGATGAGAACTTTTAACCCTTCTCATTATGGTGCCTTCATAAAGCTGACTGACTTGGTGTCTGAAGTGGAAAATAATAATTATAGGTAATGTTAAGAAAAAAATATTTTTAAAGAGCATTAATTCAATTCAGCTGTATTTTTTTTTAAATGAGAGGAACCTTATCAGGAATTAAGTCATTATCAAAACAAGATTTTAGCAAGAGGTGTGAAACCTGTGGGGGAAAAAAGTAAATCTCTGAATGCCTTGTCATACATGTGATTTTCTTAGTTCTTCCTTAGTTCGGTTTCCAGCCTAGCACAAAAAAAAAGTGTTCTAAAAAAAATTGCCAAGCTATATAGTGATATTTTAAGTATCAGAAATGTGCCTTTTGCAACTGCTTAATTTTAGGAGGTACTTAAGTTTACCTGCATGTAGGTCTTGTCTAAATGACAATAATTACATGTTGTCTTCTTGTTTGATTGAACAAATTTTTAAACCGAATTGGAGATATTCTTCAGAAAAATTTGGTTTCTCTCCCAAAGTACCAAGCATAAAGAACTTCCTTGTTGGTCATAATTATGTATTTATCATTTCTGGAGCCCATTACATTAAGACTTTCCAGATATCCAGGCTAATTTTATTTGAATTTAGGATGTTGTAATTTTCTATTTAATGAAGTATTCTATAAAAATCTTTTGCTAAACCCTTGCTTCTCTAAGAGTTTTAGGGAAACTGGTTTCAAAGAGCAGCATTTTTCACTCTTGTATGGTTTTGTTTGTTTATTTAAGATTCATAAATAGAAGAGTTGTATTGCATATCATTTACCAACATCCTGAAAGAAAGGTCAGTAACTGTTACCACAATTTTTATTCTAATATCTAATGTACACGACAAAAACATCAACAACCTCTTATCAGAGATATTCTGGCTGGTATTGAAAATTACTTCCTTTTACTGTAAAGTCTTCATTTATTTAACATCAAATAAAATGCAGAATTTTATATTTTGATCACTTTTAACATTATATTTTTCAGCAAGTGTTAATATGGTAATACAAGACTTTAACATACCAAATGTAAAGGTCTAACGGATTAATTGCTTGATGTCATTACTACATGAAGATATAGATGGTTAATGCAGTAATGTCATAGAGAATGATCTTATTATAATGCATATATATACTAACATATATGCTACTGTATATAAGTACACAAAAGTAAAAACTCATTTGAGTATAAAATATTGACTTCAATCAAAAGTTTAATTACTTACCTGTCAACAAATATTTCTAGACAAAATCAGAAAGGACAACATTCTCTTAAAGATTATTAGAAAGAAGATTAAAATGATCATTTTGGGAATCATGGTGATCATTACTTTTTAGGGATCACATACAAACAGTAATTGTAAATATGACTCAAAAATCACAAAGGCATATTTGTTAAAGGTCTTTTAGGTACACACAAAAAGATTACTATTTAGAATATTAGTCATTTGGACCACTTTGGAATATACATTATTTCAGAGAATTGGTTTTAGAAAGTTCCCATCACAGACTCAAAAACAGTAGAATCATTTTTCAGTGGTAATGACTGGAAGCAAGTTGCAGTTCATTTTTTTGGTATTAGCTGGCTGAATGTATGATTTGACTGCTGTGTTCCTGAAAAAGACACAAGATCCTTCTCTGATCTAGGTGGAGTCATCGATAGGTGTTGCCACTGAGTGGGACAATAGAGGGGGATTCAGCTCCACAGTGAGAGAACAAGAAGCATTTGCAGTGTGTGAGCTATGTATGTGATCTAGTCTAGCATCTAAACTTCTCTTCTAGCACACAGAGTCTAGAAAGCAATTCAGACCAGCAAAAAACGATTCCCAGGAGCTTGCTGTCTTTATCACTGCAACCTTCATTGACTATTGATGTTGCTTGATTCGATTGCCTAATCGTACGTATTTATTGAGATGACGTAGGCTATTCCACTTCCTCTCCTGTTGCCAGTATGGAAAGGTGTAGATCTCCTGTAATTCTTATGTCAGATCTGCTGAGACAATTGCCAGATCCATGCACACATCACAGGTATGCCAGGGCATCATCTCAAAAGGCACTATGTGCATTCAGGTGCCTGAGTTGAACCTAAGATCTAAACTGAGTATAATGAGATCTTATATATTTTGCTTAGAAACACCTAAACTCAGGTGTTCAAACATCAGAAATATCCAGAAGTAGGAGCATTATTTGGGAAATAAACACATGATCAAAATGTACAGAAGTCCAGTACTAATAAAGGTGTGCTATAAGTACTTGAGGGTTTGGTTTTTTTGTGACAAGCCCAACGTAGGCCAAGTACAACCTTGTAAACTCAAGATAGTTTAATTAGAATACAAATCTAATAACCTGAGGTACAAGTTTCCTCTCTCCTTGCAGCAAGACCTTATCCCATGTCTGAGCTGTATCTGCTTGGATACCAGAGCTGGGTCTGTTATACTGTTTGCTTTCTTCTGCACACAAATCCTAAATACCAAATGTAATGTCTTAGAAATGCCTGGAGCTGTTTTCCATCTTGGAAGTCCTGTTTTGCCCTTTTGCAGACTGGGGCAGACATTTGTCTAACAGATATGATGGGGCTACATTTTTAAGGTTTTCAAAGGAAGCCTGAAGGCTAGAAGTGAAATGAAAGGTATGCTGTGAGACACAGAACTCAAGATAAATGCCATCACAAGCGTTTCAAGCACAGAGCATGGGGAAGAGTAGTAAATGACAAAGAAACAGGGCTACAAGTGAAGAGAAACAAGCTCTGTACTCTATTAGAGGAAAGGGATTGCTGAGGTGTTAGCATATCAAGCAGAGCAGGAGGAATGCAATACAGGGCTTGATCTGTACAGTTCAAGCAGAAAAAATGGCTAGAGAGAGGTAACCAGTGAATCTGGGATAAGAAGAGACACTCACTGGACTGCTGAATGCTAGACTTTCAGGGGCTACTGAGACATAGGCTTCTTACCAAACCTTTTCTCTTAAAAGTAACTCAAAGCTGGCTGCACGGAAATTCAGGCTTGAAGTCCAAAATAAGGCTCCAAAATATGTGGCTAGATAAACTCAACGACAGTATATATGTAGTCAAATTTCTAGCTCAAGTGAAAACATTGGCAGAATTTAAAAGCACTTGAGCTGCCAAAGGCTGACTTCACTGTTGTTCCCCCATCCCCTCTCCCAAATGTGTGAAATATCTTCCTGCACTCCTCTCATTACTCCTGAAGCCTCTGCAGTCTGGAAAGAGTCCTGGAACTTGCCTTCTGGCGCTAAACACAGGTAATGTCAGCATGTAATTTTAAAATATTCTTATCTGATCATTATTTTATGAGACAATCATTATTTTATTTGGTTCACTCTATTTTCCACGTTACAGCTTATGCTCATGATGACAGCATCTCTCCTTCACTGCTTCAGAACCACCTGTGCTACACATAAGCTGTTAAACTTTTTGCTAATTTGTATACAGTTGTCTCAGAGCTGGTGTTGAGAGGAGAGCAAGATGTTCTGATGAACTGGTGCAAGCAATGAAACAAAAGGACATGCAAAACAATTGATGGAAAAACAGGCAAATGGGTTTAGCTAGTAAGGTAAAGAGGATAAGAAAAAGAGAAGACAAGACAAAATGAGAGATGACAGGGAAACAACAACTAAGGGCCTTTAAGGGGATGGGAGTGCATCAAAAATTGATGTGATGTAGCAGGGAGCCCTGAGAGTGGAAACAGATCAGGGACAGGTCATGCCCAGAAAAAGGGACAGTGTGCAAAACCCACCAAAGGGAGGAGATAATCACCACTCTGGTATGAGACAAGGGGGCAGATTTGAATGAGCAGGAAAAATAAAGTAAAATAAAAAGTATGCAGAAATAGATTTGGGGATGAGATACATAAAACTGTTCAGCAGAATTTGGAGATCATGGACATGAGGCCACAGTGAAAGCTGTTGTGGATAGTTTACAGACTCAGTGGGACCTTGAAATAATACAAGAAAGAGCTTCCAAAAGACACTCATATTAAGTGCCTCTTGACAGCAAGACATCTGGGTAGACCTGTAATAAGGCTGAAATACAAAGCAAAAAGAAAGATGAAAGATCATCTTTTCAAAGTGAGTCACTAAGAGGTGACTCAGTCACTGCGACTAAGGACGAAGATCACATAAGTACAGAGAGCAGAATGAAATAAGAATATTTACTTCTCAGTTTATTTATAAGATCAAAATGATAGCAAGCAGCAAAAAAATTTTAAATATCTGATGGGATTTCTCTGCTGTGCTTTATAAAAATGTGTGTAGAGTATTAAGAATTTATGCAGCATAGAATCACAGAAAATAAAACAAGGATTTTATTTTGCTGTTTACCCTGTCTTCTGTAGTTTGCATTTCTACTCCATTACTTTGGAAAGGGAAAATGTCTTACTGTATTGAGACTGAGTTTTCACGTTTCCGAAACCTATTAAGGTACCACTGAACACCAGAAAGGGATTTCTAGCCTGTGTGATTAGGCTGCTATCACTTGCTGGTGACCGTTGGGTTTTGTTGTTTTGTTTGGTTTTTTTTTTTTTTTTAATTATGAAGATAGCAATAGGAATGAAAAAGATAAACCTAACAAAACCAAGGAAATTAAGTATAGTGCAAATGCTTGCTTTAAGGTTCAGGTGTTACACTTTCCTATTCGTGGCATGGCATACCCTTTAAGGAAAATTAATTTGTCTATTTTGTTATGTAGCCAGGAGGAAACCAATGGTCTCCCAGGAAGCACGCAGCTTCTCCAGCTTTCAGCTAGAACTAATGCAAATGCTCATGTAAAACCTCTGAGATCCATTTCAGGAGTCTCTCTGATACAATGTGAAGGACAAGGCAATACCAATACTTTTCCTCTAATATCTGCTCGCTTTGTTATGTAAACATCCCAGTTGCCCTAATCAGCCTTCCTGTTTTGTCCTTTTCACTTGGGTTAAAAGAATTTTCTGATGTGTTACTTGTCTGTCCAGCATTTCTGTCAAAGGGGGGTGTTTTCTGTCTCCCAACAGATGATGTGAACAAAGGCTTTCATATTGGCTAGTGTCCTCTCCTAGTTACCTTTTGTCTGCTGCGTCTTTACTTCTATACAGTTTTCAAGCTCTCAGGAATGCCTTTTTTATCCCTTGTTTGTCTAGCAATAAGGACAAAAATGTGTTGGCTTGAAGATATTATGCAATATAAGTATTATGTACGTAACAGATGAAAATTAGGAAAGATTGCCTAGTGTCTTACAGGACTTTCTGGTTTATTTTGATAAGGGTCTGTTCAGATTAGCTGAAGGATACTAAAATTGACAGAGAGAAGTTGTAGTCAGAAATAAGTGAAATTCAGAAAAGTTTCAGTGTGTGTAAATGGAATTATTTAATTTCAAAAATTAAAAAAAAAAAAAAGAGAAAATCCTAAAAATACAACTTCTGCATTTCATGAACATTTCTTTCTGTATCTTTATTACATTCTATTTCACAGTTTCTGAAGTTGAAATATTTTATTCTGTAATTAAATTATTTTGCTTTTCTTCACATGAATGATAATACTGCCAGTAGTTACAGGCAGGAGATGGTGCAATGCAGACTTGGCTGTCAGAGCTGGCTGGCCCGTAACGCTGATGTTCACAGAGCTTAGAGATCTTAGCTGAGGAGACTATGAAGGTTACCTCTTCCACAGAGTGCTACCCTAAGGAAACAGTTTAATGTTTTAGGTTTTTAAAAATCAGTTTGAAATTAAAAATGTCAGGTAGATGGAACCAAAACAAGCTATTTTATTTCCATTTTAACCAACATTGTGCAACATTTTCGCAAATAACAGTTTGGATTAGGGGAAATTAGTTTCACGAGAGGAGTCACTACAGTAGGAAATAACTGGTCACCTACTGTATTAACGCCTTGTAACCACTGTTTTTTTTCTGAATACTAAAGCCAGATCTCTGCTGCCACCTCCTGTTGTCACACAGAGTGGCTGGGATAGTTGCACATAGGATTGATTTAGCGTTGTAATACTGTAATTTTAAAACAGTCTTTAAGCAAGGAGAAAGTATTTTATATCTGATACAGTTTCTAAGCGAGCACAGGAGATTTTTTTTTTTTTTGTGAGATTGAAAGAGGAGGCGAAACCCTAACCTTCTGACTACTTTACTAGTGATATAAAATGGCAGTGATATGCTAATTGTATTGTCCTTTTATTTGTCCAAATAAAAAAAAAAAAAAAGGGGTTAGATGCTATGTCAGAATGTGAATGTCAGCTTGTGATCCCTTTAGGTCCCTGTTCTACATATGGTTAAAGATCTGCCACTCCCAAAATCTCTGCTTACGTAACCACATGAAAGCATGCACACAGCTGCACTATTAATAAAAATGGAATGAATGGAAAATTAGTAACTGAGAGAGAAAAACAAGAGGCTTCTGCTTAACTCTGTATGACAAAGAAGAGTGGCAAGAGCACTGCCTTGTCTGCCAAGCAACAATTGCTTGGTGACTGGAATGTGGACCCCTCCAGATCACTGGCCATGGTGATAATATGTGGATTGAGAAAGGCCTCTCTGAGCTCCTTTCAGATCTTCTGCAGATTTAGGCAGATAAGATATGTTTTCAGAAGTTTATTGCAGAAAAAGAGAAAAGAAAACCTGAGGTTCTGATGCATAAGAGGATTACTACAAGCCTAAGCCCCAAGCTTCTAATGTCCTCTACCATCACTCAACACGGATGCTCTGTCAAGCACATAGCAGTGCATCAATGAAAATACAATTACAATATTATTAAAATTACAATTATTACATCCTCAGTTTCCCATGTAAACACATCTTGATGGATTACAATATGTCTTTAACTTTATATCTTTCATTTTGAAATTTAAATAAATAAAGACTATAACAATTATGTTATAGGGCTGTAAAGATACCATATACAGACTGCAGCAGAGACATAGTCAAGAGCCATGCAGTATGCATGTGGTCAGTCTACTCGGGCTCACACTAATGGTCCCTTGCATTGTTCTATTTGTTTCTTTGTTTACATAATCTTCCTTTTGTTACCGTTTATGGCATAATTTGTGTTCTCAATAGGATATTTGAAAGGTTTGACATTCTTCTAGTAAGATATAGCTTAGAGCAGGAGATTTAAAATTTTCAGGAAGGCTTCATACAAGAAGTAAAACACTGTCTCTCACTAAAGTCAAAAGAAAACCCTAACCTTTATTTTTTTCTTATTTGTTGCTATGTTGAAATAAAAAATGGCATGTAAAGAATAGCAGAAAGAAATACACAGGTTATAAAAATATTAAGACTGTTATTTCAGTCTAGTTGGGGTTTTATTTGTTTATTTCTTTTTTTATCTGACTAGCAAAATTACTTCTCTTTTATAGACTTGGAAATACCATGTTGACTTTATATATTGAATTTGAAGTCATGCTAAACAAAGATTAGGAAAACTTTAAATATGATATTTTATTAGCTGAAAATTAATTCTACTGCTGGTTGTTTCTCTTCTGTCCAACATTGACAAATGTTTTGCCAATAAAGTAAAGAAAACCAAAAGAATTTAAGGAAAAAAAAATCTCTTCTGAACATATCAAATGCAGGCAGAGTGGACAGTTTCTGCAGAATTGTGATACTGTTGTCATACTGAGAATAAATGCTTTAATATGATATCAGAAGTACCTTGTGTAAGATCTTAGTTAAAACTTTGTGCATATTTCAAAGGAGTTGACTCTAGCAAAAATGAATGAAAATATTTCAAAGATGACCAGGTATATGGAAACGAGAGCATGAAGAGACTGACATATTCAAATATTCAGCCAAGCAAAGTAAAAAATGAGGGGATATGGGGGTTTTTTATAAGAGAAGACTTGTACAACAGTGAACACTAGGGAAATAGTTATCCAATTATTATATTATATGCAAATATTAGTTAAGACAGGTAAAAGAATAAATAGTTAAAAGTTAACAATCATGGTTTTAAGCTGGAAATTAAATGAAAAAAAAGGTATTTGGAGGTTGAAAAGACCGACTTTAGTTGAGCTAGTTTTCGTTTGTTTGAACTTGGGAGAATGGATTCAGTGACCGC
>JAAGNO010003183.1:24013-36462 GCA_033439905.1 Ceryle rudis | reverse complement strand
TTTTTTAATTTCTTTTTAAGTGTGGGAAGGGAACTTGAGCCTTTCACTCACTCCTTAGTGAGGAAAAGTTTGGATGACATGTACCCAAATGCAGTTTACTTTGAGTTTCTATACATGCTGCTGTTCTCCCTCTTTCACAGTAACAGTAATCCAGTTCCACACTCTTTCCTGTCTCCTCACAGCTGTTACTCAGGACTGCAGTGAGACCCCAAACCATGAGTTCATCTAAATCTTGTTTCTAACTTTTACCAGCTCACCAACATGATACTCTCTTGGTCCTATTCCAGTATCTTGAGGAGAAATGCAAGCCCAGGACTGCCTGTGTTCTTTGACTAGACCTTGTGTGTAGCTTGGATAGGAAAGCTGAGTTGATTGATGTTAGCTGCCAGTCAACTGGCAATGACAATCTGTTGTCCAGCAAGCCAAAACAATGTATGTACAATGGCTGTCAAACAAGCCCTCCCAGTGCTAGTGCCTGTTCGTGTACGTCAAGAGGCTGGCTGCATCTGGGTGGTTTAAAAAAATCCCTGCATAATGCTGTTCTGCAAAAGATGGCCTTTTTCTGCCTAATCAGGCAATTCCAAATGAATTCCGTTTTGTCTGTTGGTGTATATTGGATCAGTGTCCTTAGGGAACCAATATGCAACACACTTCATTTCCTGAATTTCAAAGTCACTGAGGCAACAGAATTCGTACCTCTGCCAGGAGAGTGTTACCTTCTGGCATATGCCTTACTGAAGATTGCCAGCAGATGTCTAAGGCATCTCCAAATGTAGAGTTAGACAAATTTTGCTCTATCTTCATTCTGGTTTGGATTCCAGTTTAAGTAAATGAACAAAGAATACTGTAGTTTTAACTTGGTGAAAAACATGTATGACATCTCTTTTATTAACTTGTGAGCTACTAAATTTTAGCAGAAATAGAATCAATGGGGAGATTTAAGTTAACTGCAAGGACAAGGAGGAAACACTGTCAAAAATTGAAACATATTGCCCAGGAGGCTGTAGATAATCTCCGTCCTTGGAGATAATCTGAGCAACCTGCTCAGATTTAACTTGACCTTCTTTGAGTAGGAGCTGGAACTAAAAGACCTCCAGAAGTCCCTTCCAACATATATGATTCCGTTTCTATGATTTGCATTGTTGCATGTGCTACTGATCAGTTCAATTAAGCAGCTAATAGAAATGAGATTATTCATAACAAATATAGTCAGTTATTTTTTTGCCAAGGGTTTTCAAGCGTGTACTTCACAGTTTAAAGCATACCAGTAGGCAGTGTAATGCTGTTTGCAGTACCAAGTCATTTGTCACACCGGCAATTTTTAGTCCATCAACTGCATACTAGTAATAGTTGGAAAAAGGCAACTTTTTACCAAGAATATGGTTCAATTCCATGTTAGAGTTAGAGCTTGAATCTCACAATAATTTTGTTGGAAGCTCAGCTATTGAGAGTTTACCATTCTTACCACTCATTTTCACTCATTCGCTTATAACAGGTACATTCAGCCACCTGAATTGCAGGAATTGTGTTCTCATGATGCCTCCACTTTTTCTGTTCACTGCTGTACTGCAGCCTTCAGCAGCCTCTTTTAGCCAAAACCATTCTTTTTTTCTGCCTCATGCTTCTTTTGCCTTTACCTCATGCTTCTGTTTATTCTTGATACAACTGATGATCATATCTTCAGTCTGATGTGGACTCCTTCAGTTAGAGTTTTCAGCCACTGGCAAATCTGAGCTTACCAGCTCATATCCACCCTGCTAGCTCCTTCCTGGAAGTTCCCATTGTACTGCTGAAAGGGATGTAATGCCATTTCCTAGCCCTCAGCCAACTGATGAATCCCCCAGTATTCACCCTGAGCCATAATGCTGTGTTTACATACCACCCACCATCCAAGACCTTGTACAACACGATCTGTGTTTAGTGAAAAGCAATAAATAAACATTTCATCAGATTTACACACATAACAATCAGGAAAATCAAGAATAGCTGTACAAATTTTAAATTTAATAAAGGATTGGCAATGCTCTTGTCTTCAATGAATACCCTGCCAATTCTCACAGAACACACAATTCAAGTGTATATATGGAGATATATATTTATATTTCACTGTGATCTAGCTCAAAGGGAAAGGATTTGAACACTGGAATGCCTTTATGAAATTGTCATGGTATTCTCATGCAATGGTATTCCAAACGAAAAAAATAATCTTTGAAATAAATAATATACCAAGAAATGCTGCTGACATTTCTTCAGTGAACCATGGAGAAAATTATGTTATTATTTTTACGAAGGCATATAACTCCACAAAATATGGAATTAGAAAACTGCTGTTTTACCCAAAAGCAGATAACGGCCTTGCAAATGTGTAAATATATATTTAAGCTCTGAGGAAATATTAAATTAAATATTTGCTTCGAAATCTCAACTTTTATGAGGCATTTTCAGCTCAGAAGCTATGGACTAGCAGAGGAGGGGAGGAGACATGGCCCCTGTGCTTTTCCCACATTATTAGAAAGCTAATATTTAAGGGGAAAAAAAATTGTCACTTAAAGTTCACCTTAAATTAAGAAGGCACCAAAGAAATAATCAAAGAGTAAAAAGTGTGTAAGAAGTCAGAGGAATCCGTAGATAGATAATATGTCGTAGTAACATTAACATTTACTCATAGCTCTAGGTATGCATACGTATCTCAAGAAGTTTATTGCAATTTGTATTTGCAGAAAGGGAAGTGAATGAGAGTAGATACCTGATTAAAATATTTGGGGAATGATGGAAAACAAAAAAGTGCAACTAGCCAACCAACAACCATCCATCCCAAACAACAGAAAGAATGAAACAGAGTAAGAGCTTTCTGAAGATTGTGCTAAAGGGTGTAATTTGGACCTGACTCGGTAAATCATTCTCTTAGGTTTAGTTTCCATCTTCCTAATGTGACAGATTTAAAGTCATCTATCAGCTTTTTTAAGTCTTTTGGCTGTCACTTAGTGTAGTGTAGCTACAAGACGGCTCATATGAAAAGTTAATTAGTTAATCTTCTACTGACAGAAAAGTGGAGCAGCTGGAATGGTTGCTCATGAGTTAAAAAAACCAGTCACCACTGTCACAGGCAGCCACCTTATATAGACTCTTCATCAAGGTTATCTTTTCTCTTCATGCAGGTAAGATTTCTAGGAAAGTCAATAAAAATTTTCATCATATCGTCCCTGAAAGATCAGCCTAGAGTAGCCACAAGATGTCATTGTGATCCTACTAAGAAAACTACTCTCAAGGTTGTAAAAATAGAAATAAATAACATAAATTAGAAACCACAGCTAATTTTGTATTTCATAAATTAATCAACACTAAAAAAACCCCCAAGGATCTACTTTGCCATATATTAAAAAATATTTTGGAACTGTGTCCATAGTTTTTTATCTGGTCACTCTGGAATACGGACACTTTAAATACACATGTTCTTTTATCAGCACTTCAACACTGCCAGCCTTATGAAAGACATAAGCTGCTGGGGTTAAAACTATTCTATATGAGATAAAGCATATGCTTTATATGGGGTAAAATCAACAAATAAATGAAACACCGGTTCAAAATATTAAGAAAATCAGAGAAATGCTATGAATGTTTAGGGGTTTTTAAAACATTCTTCATATGCAGTTTTGAATTTTAATTATTTCTCCTGGAAGGATTCCACACAGAAAAGTAAGATATATTTTATATTGTACACAGTTCTTGAAAGCAGAGATTTACTTTCCTCATGAGTTCCTTACAAATATGAGGATGTAATAATGAAAAATTTTTATTACTGTTGTATGATGTTCTCCCAAAATATGAACATTAAGAAATATAATAGAGATAAAATTTTCAGACCTGATTGCTTTTAATTGAGCTCCCAAGATCAATTTAATTATGGGCCAAAAGATTTTCAGTGAATTTTAGACTCTTTGATGGATATTGAATAGGTCATAATATAAACTAGGTGTTAGAATATTTAAATTGACATTTAGATTTCTCAACAGCTAGAAAATTTACAAGAATTCCATACAGTGATTTAGAATGTGATGTATGTAGGGATTCAGGGATTCACACTAAATGATGAATCTGTAAAACACTTCTAAAATGCCAGTAAGAAAGTCTGACTTAATCCTGCACCTTGCAGACAGTGAGGTGCCCAATTCCATAACTCAGAAAGAGACCTTCACTCTTCTGAAACTCACAGTTAGCTATTAGTGTGGGTTAGTAGTCTCCAAGGTATTATAATGACATTCACCACTGAGAAATGAAATGTAATTCAAGCTAGAGGAAAAAAAACCAACAAAACCAGAACACTCTTACAGATTCTGTATCTAGTATATTTATTTAGAAAAGGAATATAGACAACACATTCACCTATGCTATCTGTGCTCCAAATCCACAACTGGGATGCACAGGGGAAACAACAGTTCTCTGGAGAGGTTGCTCTTCTGGGAGTTTTGATTCTGTGATAAATTAAGAATTTTCTATGCAAAAATTGGAAATACAACCTTTCTTATTAAAAAATGAATGCAGTGTTAGGTTGTCTTTTTGTTCTGGTATAACAGAAAATTCCAATCTAATTACTGTGCATGACCTTGGTGTTTTTCCTAAGTTAGCCCATGCTCCATTAATTAATGACCTGGGCTTGCATTACATCTTAAAGATATTTGCAGTAATTGAACAACCCTGAGATTCTGTGATTGACTCCCAGTACAATAATTAGGAAAAAATTCAAAGGGGACACTTATTATTAAATATAAGCCTTTTTTTTCTGATTAAATAATTTCACATTTATTTGACACCTTTTAGAAATTTTATGAACTTTAAGCACAGTAAGTTTGGGTAGGTGAAAAAGAAATATTACTGTGAAAAGAAAAATGGAAGTAATGTTTTTGTCACTTGCAGTAACACAATTCCCTTGGCACTGATAGGATTAGGATATGGTTATTGTTGTTCCTTCCCAAACATAGAAATGATATCCAGAGAGAGGCAAATGGTTTCAGTATTATAATAAGCAATACCACTGCTTTCACAATAAGGAGTTCCCTTATGCTTTTTGGACAAATATTTTGCAACAGCTAACGACTCTCAAGTATGACACAGCTCACTTTTATTGTATAATTTAATCTGGCAATAAGACAAAAAAAAAATAGAAAGAATGTGGATGAAAGCTATAGCCTAGATGATAAGGATTTGTAAACCTATACAGGTTCAGAATGTAATAGATAGAAGAATAATGAATTAATCAGCAGACAGTAGTGATTTTATTGAAAAGTATTCAGTAAAAATATCTGAGAAAACTGTTGCTAAGAAGATGAGGCATGGGATGGTGGTAAACACTGACTTCATGCCAGTTGAGATGTTGAAGCAGTGGTGTTGGGAGAATTGTTGTGATGACAGACTGTCTCAACACTCTCCACTAGAAAAAGATGCAGTGAAGGAAAATGTCACATAGTGCCTGAACTATCTTTCAATGTGAAGACAATATGTATAAAGCTAGTGATTGCTTAATAATAATTAATATGAAGGAAAGGGAATTAGGAGAAAAAAAAGCTTTCTGAGAACCTGAACAACAGTAAGGTAAGGAAAGCAAGTAATGGAGGTGAGGTTTATCTGTTTGTTTGATGAGGCGATGGCACATGAAAATCTGTGCATCAAGTAATGTGAAGATCTATATTAGAAGAACCATCCCCCCCTTCCCATCAAGTTCCTGCAAAATGAAAATTCTGATATTCTGTCAGCTCTAATCAGAAATTGCTCCTTGAGCAAGGAAGTGCAGTTGGGATATAATATGCTGCAGTGGACGTGCAAAACAATTTATATCTGTATCCCTGAATTGTTTATAGAATTTGAGGGAATTATTTAAAAAATTGGTTTAGTTCACTTTCTTTCTGATTTGATTTGATTTTACATAAAATCGTGGGAGCATGATGGGACCTATGTGTTGAATCAATGCATCATGTCTTGTCACTAAGTATTGTTTTGTCATGGGTATTGCTGACATCTAAATTGTCATGTTTTGGTTTTCTCTGTCATTGTTTAACTAAGTTAGTTAGTATTAGATTTATCTGAAACAAATGTTTCCTCTTCTTTCCTTTTGTGCAGAAATTGTTTTTCAACTTTCTGTCTTTAAGGTATGAACTAATATCTTTATTTGAAAAATATATCTATAGTGATAGAGTACTATGTATATGCATATGCATTATGTATCCAAATAGTGAAATAATTAATATCAGCACTGTAACATATGTGGCATTGTTCTTCATTCTGCTTCAACTGTTTCAGTGAGGGGTACAAAGCAATATGAAGACCCTTGTTCTTTTTTTCTCTATCTGATTTAGAAAAAAAATAAAAATGAGTTAGATAAAAATTGACTTCAAAAAATTGAGTTGGAGATCAAATGGGATTTTTCACCTCAGAGCCACTTTTTAAAGACCTATCAATTTGTGTCCTGGCTCCTTGCCTTGCTTTGTTTCTTTTGGTTTCCCTTCTGTATTAAACTGAGCAGTCAGCCTTTCTCAGGTCAATGTGCTTTTGTAATAGGAATGATGATTGACTCAAATCAAAATTTTCAGCCTGGTAGTTTTATTTAAAAACATGTAAGCAATACCAGGTCTTCCCCATGGAAAGATCTTTCCAAAGAAAACCCCATTGCTTACAAATGAAACCTTATCACTGTTCTTTGTACTTTCTATCAAAGTCACAGAATCTTCCTGAACACTATCTTTTGGGAAAGAGCCTCAGCAATAGTCTCTTTCTGTGAGACACTGGGTAAATTTAATCCACACTGTTCATGTAACAGTCACATGTTTGTGTAAAAAGCAGGGATACCCTCTGTTAGATCCCTTTATGTGGAATAGAAACACCATATTTATAACAACTGTGGAAAAGGTGGATATGGAATTAATAATGTAGCATTTAAGAAAGGAATTTTTCCCTAACTGGTAAGTTGCAGTAGCAATAGCAAATAGAAACAGTAATAACATAAAATACTGTGTTTATTATTTGGCTTTACAAACATCAAAAGAGCTATAAATTACATACACAAGGGCTATTTATGCAATCAAATATCAAGGCAACAATTTCAGTTTTTCTTGATTCCATGGTAGAAATTTAGTTCATCATGTTTCATTTGGTGAAGAGTCTGGAGTGAGCAGCATGGTGGAGAAAGAGAGAGATTATTGTAATATGGGAGGAAGGGAGGGCAATCAGTTATGCAAGGACAGAGAGTTTTTGTTGGAAATACAGTAGTTAAGGTTAATAACTGGCTGTGGAAGCAGTCACCTTCCTTAACCCATTCTAGAAACAAAGTTCATTTTCACCATTCCAGTGGTTACGCTGAGTTGTTCAGTAAGATTAGATAGCATTACTAATAGAAATATTAAACTAATCCCTAGTGACATTCAATATACATGAGTGTCTGTATATTTAATGTGAAAATTTCTCTTCTGCAAAATATGAATACTAATCATTTGTCTCAGTTCAAGACCTTACCTTCCAGTCCCATACTCAAAGCTGTAGATAATCCTCCAACTCTCTGAAGAAAATATAGGCAAAATGAAAGTTTTCTACTTTGGTTTTATATCCTCATACTAGTTAGAATATGATTTCTTAAAAAAAAAAGGAAAAAAAATGTTGTACTGGCATTTTGAACTTTTTCCACGTGATCTTACTTGTATACGCATTTGTGACACTTTTATCATGCTAAATGATGAAGTGTCATTGCTTAGTATTACACCAAAATATATGCGGTTGATGAAAAATGTAATGTTGGTATTTTAATACATAATTGAAGAAAATGACATGAAATGCATCCAATTCATATAGTAAGACTTGTCCACTTCATAGTTCTAGCAGATTAATTCACCAATAAAAATAGAAACCAAAATGATAGTATTGGCAGTATTCAGTGAAATTTAAACCTCTGAATTCTGCACTATGCATTTCATTTTGTGTTATATTTTTTAGGTATGTATGGACACTGATGGGATGTTTTTTACGTAAGTATTACAAAAAGCTCAGCTATGGCCTACTTAGATAAGTAATACAGTAAGGAATTATTTTTGTGGCAGGTGGTCTGAATAACTTCAGAACTATTGTGTGGTCTAAAAGATTTGGAATTTATTTACTCTAGACTCAGAAATTATGCATGAGGTAATTTAGATCCAGAATACCTTCTCTGCTTTTTCAGATTTTCTTCTGTGTTAGTTACATTAATTTGTCTTTTCATGGTTTTATTTTCTTTAGGTATTTTGCCATGACTCCATGCTTGAAGTCAAAATTGGGAACAAAAACCCAGCCAACCATTACCACTTGTTCTTTTGAGGGGAGAGATAATCCCATATTATCTTCTAGTTCTTACTGAGTGACCATCTTCTTGCACTTTTTTTAAAAATATCATTTGCATGATATCACTTACTTTGTCTTTAAACAGTTCAGATGTCCCCTTAGATATAATTTTATCTTCTTTTTTAAAGTGTTTATTCACTCAGAGATCGAAAAGAACCAATAAGTACTACAAATAGAGAGAGAAATTAAAAGGGTAGTGTTAAAAGAAGGTATATTGAGAAAATCTAAGTCTCATAACTTAAGCAAAGACTAGTCTTCATTAAAGAGCAACTTTGTCATTTGGGACATTTGTGGTAACGTGTTTGGTTTCAAAAGTGTCAGGAAGAATGCATGGTACTCCAGCAGAATTAATGTAGCAATTAATTTGAAAGATGGGAAAGGTGCAAATCAGCAGATTTGTGGCTGTGACACACTGAGTTCCTTACTAATTCTTTCCTAAAGTTTTATACTTAAAACCAGAAAATACACAGTGACAGGAAAAGTGAGAGGAGAAACAAAGAACAGTAACAGAGCTGATATGAGGTGACTGACATGAGGTAAAAATCAGCAACTAAAAACAACACTTGTGATTTAAAAAAAAAAAATATTATAGTCACTGGAGCTCTCAGTGTGAGGAAGATTTTGCTGGTGTTTAAATATGTACAGAGCAAATGACAGTCCTGGTGTTCTTAGTTATGTGATAAGTAGAAATGACATGCAGAAGCACTGAGTGGAGAGAGGAAAAAAGAAAACAGAGGTGATTCATGGAAGGTTGCTGGCACAGTCATGAATGGGATGAAGGTCTGTGCCTCTGTGCAGCGGCCTTTCTGCTGAGCTGCACAGTTTCCCTACTCTTATACTACCATTGTTTAGAACAAAAATGTAGAGTATAGAGGGAGTAAACAGAAGATATAAGAAAAATAGTTGAATTATTTTATTAGTTCACTGTCTACACCATTTTCAGTACAGCTTGTCAAAGGGGCATCATCTAATACATATGAAAGAAGGATTTTTTTTTTCCCCATAAAGTGTAATATATCATACCAGCGTGAGCTACAAGCATTTGATAAATAAGTGATAAAAGTGAGGGGATTTTATTCAGCACTAATAAAGAAAGAATAAGTATTTCCTTCAGCATTGCAATAACTGAATTAGCGAGAGATATTGCATTATACATGGAGATTAGACCAGAACTGAATTCAGCAGAAATGGAGAAAGAAGCCAGAGAATTTTAAGTAGTTCTGTGATACTGCAGTCTGTGTGGCTGCTGTGAAGATTTACTTTCCCTGATGAATAATGCATAGAGTATGGTTTCTTTCAAGGGACTAATAGGATATCTAATAAAAACTTTGAAGGCAGTTACAGTTTACCTGTTTGAAGTGAACCAAAAAGAAAAAAAAAAAAAGCTAGATACTTTATGATTAAACAAAATACAATCAACCCTAGGAAAAGTAAGAAGCAGCTTATTTGTTCTCTTAGTTTCCAGTTATCCTACCCCTTGTTTTCTGACCAAAAATGCTGCATTAAAAATGACATTTCCCATGCTAAAAAAAAAAAAAAATAAAAGCAGTTTGCACCCCACTAAATCAACATCTTTTATTATTTCTGTGTTGAAGTAAAAAGATGAATGTCAGGATGTCATAATATGCCACTAAAAGCTAGTATCAGTATGCTACTCACTAGCAATACTAGGACATGGAGTATTTACTTCATGCATTTTCTTTCCCCTTTGTCTTTTTTTCTTCATTAACTTTCAAATCAGGAGAGATTTTGCTTGAGTGTATCTAAAGTTGTTGCATATTATATTTGACACTTGTAATTTTGTCTGGAATGCATGGATGACATGCATTTCTGTCAAAATTACAAAGTGTCAGGAAAGTAAAATTAATAAGAATCAAAACGTCTGTTGAGTTTATTGTGACTTTTATTCATCTGTAAAGAGCTGAAGGCTCTTCTGTGACTTCATTGCATATGTGTCATACAACAGCAGAAAAGGAAATGCAATCTATACTGTCAGTCAATCTGTAAATATTTCTGAAAATATTATCATAACCACTGAATGGTCTGGAAGGCTGAGACTATCTGCTTGCGTGGAATCAGGACAAATACTGATTCTGAGTGAATTATCAGAACTGGATGTCAGGTACTTCAATATAAAAATTATGACTTTGGTTTTGTAACTAACATGATAAGAAGCAAGCATGCAGTGCCTTGAAATGACATCAGAAATCTATGCTAAATGAGTGATAAAACAGAACTGGTAAGTACTCAAAAGTCATACTTTGTTTTCTTGTTGTTGTTGTAAGTGTACCACATTATATGGTCTGATTCTGCTAATAGTTAGATAAATGCACAGCAGAAATAAATCCACTGAAATTGCTAGGGATGAACTGAGAGCCAGACTTACAGTATTTGAATGAAAATACAAAAAAAAAACCAACAACAAAAAAAAAATCCAGAATATTTAATTTATAAGCACCCAAAGGCCTATAAATTCCAAAGGGCTCAAAAGTAAGCACTGCTTTGTTACCCAGTCTCTGCACTCCATCTCCACACATTTCCAAAAGTTTACTTTGTATTGCGTCTGGTTTGAAGACATTTGATGATTGCCTGGTTTGTCAACACACAGAATATTCTGCCCACAGTAATGGCTTTGCTAAAGTGCCTGGGAAGTGGTACAGTACTTACACAACCTCAACTGCTTTTGTCAGCCCTATAGTCATGCAATATCTGGAGTTATAATAAACATTATTGCAAAACCTTAGGTCTGGGAAGTTGCTGATTTTCTTACTTTACAAGAAAGCATTTCCTGGATCATCATTTCTATGTAAAGTTTAGTTAAACTAACCATGCAAAAATCAATCTTACCATGCTTCCTTAATTACATTTAAATAAGTATAGAAAAACAATAGCAAATAGTCAGAATCCATTTTCCAAATGATCGTTAAAAAAATAAAGTATTATTTTTAATGCAACTCAGTCATTCATTTCAAGATTAAACCCAAAAAACATTAGCTGCATATGGTTAACAGAAAAACACACAGTTATTGTAATTGGTTGTAGAAAATATTCTATGTCAATGACACTAAAGGATTGTTCCAGCATTTATCTATGGTCTTCAGTACTACTAGCTTCAGGCAGAATCAGTTCTTCTAATTGAAGAGCTATTCAAATAAGTGTGGGTTTTTTTTTTAATTTGAAAATTACCCTTTTGCTCTTTATTAAGAGCAAATCATTTAGGAGCATATCAACTATTCTACGACTAATTTTTGTTCATGTAGTATATACAGCATATTTTCCTACTCTATGGGTAGTACAAAGTATTTGGAATACAGAAAATTATGATCAAAGCAAAAGTAGAATTTAGAAGTTGTAATTGTTTGTCTTAATCTCTACACTACTATGCTAGGGTGAAATATGGTTTCTATAGATGTGGAGACAGGAGATACACTGAAATGAAGCACTCAAGCATCAGTTCCTATATAAACTGGAATTTGTCCAGGCTGCTCCAGAAACATCCAGGGCTTAGTACATGACTTTCAAAAACGGAGAGCTTAACTCAGTTTAATGTGTCTTTTACCTATCAAGACAATGTAAATGCGTTGCTCCTCAGCAGAAGCTCTTCAGTTTCCACTTATTATTTAGAATATGCTAAAATAATAGCCTGGTATTTTCATGTATGCACATGCAACATAGAAACATAATACTTAATATACTTATGTATTATGAGAAAAGAGAGGATTAAAATGGAAGGAAATGTCTTTTTTCTGCATTTACTTAAAAAAAAGCCAGAGGAAAAAAAAAATTACCTAGCGTTGGGAAGACATATTTTTCTTCACAGCTAAATAATCTTGTTTGGTACTTAGAATTCTATAAAGAGAAGTCCTGCTCTGTGAGCAGTTAAAATGAAAAGGAATATGTCTCAGGACAAATCACAGTACTATATAATATGTTGGCTTTGCATAATTTCTCCTTGCATTTCAAAAATTATTAATCATGCTTTTCATAGCTAAGATTTAAACTACAGTTCCTATGTCATGAACTACTGTCCCCTGTGAAAAGCTAATAGGTTGCCTACTAAGTGATTAATTATCAACAGAAGACATGAGAAA
>JAAGNO010003183.1:8571-23913 GCA_033439905.1 Ceryle rudis | reverse complement strand
TAATAATTGTTGTACATTAAAACTATTATCATTACATAAGTGGTTTACATTAAAATTATTATCATTACATAAATGTTTTATATATACTGTGTATGAAATAACAACGTGTGGATATGCATATGTATGACATATGCATATATACACATACACATGTATGTACACTAGTATTAAATCTTTAAGTGATTACTTTTGTAGAATCATGGAATCATAGAATCATTCTGGTTGGAAAATACCTGTAAGATCATCATGTCAAACCATTAACCAGATCAACAGCATAAGAAAAACATCACAATATAACTCAAATCAATTTATTAGGAAAATATTTACAACATATGAGATAAATTCTTGGGGTTTTTTTTCTTTGAAGTCCTGCTTTCTGAAAGACTGCAAATGGTCACAAAAGAAATAAATTTAAAATCCTTATGTAAACTGATGCTAATTCTAAAGCTTTATGCAATTAAAAAGCATAATTAACTGTTGTATATAGGAACTCTGAAATTAACTGATAATATAATTAGCTGTGAAGTCTATGATTTTCTTTCTTTTTCCTTGATCTTCTGGGATATCAGGCAGTGGATTATTTCTAAGATTAAAGCTATGCAGTAAGAATGATTTTAAAAAAAGTAATTGTTATAGAGTAGCTCATTTTTACCAGATATATATATAAATATTTGCCCTCAACTTATGCTTTTTCATTTGATTTTGTTTTCTTAAAAGACAGACTACTATACAGCTGTCAAAATTGTTCACTGTCATGGTAATATCTTTTTATGTAGGGATAGTTCAGCAAACCTGCTGTTATACTCTTCTTTCTATGTGTTAATTAGGGCATATAACCCTTTTTATCTAAGTGTAGCTTCATCATCTCTAACATGGGTATATGAATTGAACACTTCAGAAGGGCAGTTTCAAATTGAATTACTGAATGTGGCAATGCAATGTATAATACAGCCCAACAACTATGAATTTACTACTATATTCATTGTCAAGACAAAAGGGTTGGAAAGGTGGTGTTAATTTGCTACCCAAGTGTGATGGGCTTCCCAGAAGTGCTCAGTCTTGATTTCAATAACCACTGAAACTGACGGTAGATTTCATAAACTCCAAATTAATTTCCTTTGAAATTAGAGGAGCAAAACCATCAGTGTTAGCAGTTATGTAATGTTGGGCAACTTGGTGCTTGTCAGACTCCATCAGTAACGGCACTTTATGAAGCATAATCTGTCTTGGTTCATGGCAAAGACTTGATGAGGTTTATGGCCTTCAAGTTACGTCTCTAACAGGCTTCATTTGATGAGGTGTTAAAGTATGTACTTCTAACAAGGTACCAGCACAAAACTATGTCCTATGGGACAATATAAAACTTCTATGGTTTCTGTCTCAGCTTTTATGTAGGGAACAAAAATAATTATATAGTTAGTTACATTTGTATCCCAGCTTTGATGTTCACATTTCATTACAGTTACAGGGGTCTGGGCCACCTTATAGTCAATGAATTTTTCCTTTTTACTTCTACGGGACTGTGCATCATATACCATCCTTCTGACTCTGTTAGTTCATTCTTCTTCATTAATTTATAAATCACAGCTTCTACAGGAACTGCTTTGATAAATAATTTAACAGATATTTATTATGAGAATATATAGTAATCAGGATCATGGAAAGATCCCTTACTTTTTTCCCCCTTTTCAGAGAGGACTATCCACTCATCATTCTGGAAAGAAATGAAGTACTGAAACAAGATAAATCACTGGGACAGAGGCTGGTTGACGACCATCTTAATGTCTCTTGACATTAAAAGTCTGTTTGTCTGCAATATTGGTTTGCACATTTGCTCATACAATGTGTAGGCTGTTGTTATGCAATTACGTTGTTCCAAATATCATGTGTGGGAATGTTACTGCTGGGACTTACTGTAAGGAAGCTGGTTTATCAATGTTGAATCATTTTATATGATCAGTGATAATAAGCTGTAACTGATATAAAACCCAAAAATATTCTTAGTTAAATATATCCTTACATTAACAGACAGGTGTACATGTAAAGGACTATGACTTTATAAAGATCAATAAAAACCATGATAATTAAACCTCACATCTTTAACACTTGCCAGATCTTTTCTAGCAGTGTAAATACATGTCCAGAGTTTTTTTCTGAGACTGTTTTAACATCATTTTATCTTTTAGTGCTAAAGAATAAGGTATGATAGGGAGGAGGTTCCCTCCTACATGCTTTTGTGTCTAAATCATCATTTCTAATTAAAAATTCATTTCTTTCAGGTTGCATCTATTCCTATAAATATAAACACAATATATTATCCATAAACATATCTTACAGAAATTTCTATATTGAAATGAATGCATATAGACTACTTTCTGAACCATTCAAAAGGGTAAGTTCAAAATTTGTAGTGAATAATTTGAATAATTTGAAAATCTTACTGGTTTAATGTAATACTTTATAACAATTTGTTGTTGTTTCTTGGTTTAGAAGCAATGTGGAGGTTTCTAGCTCTATATGGCCTTTCCATGACATGTTAATTAATGCACAATATGAAATTTGAAAATCTGTAACAGTTTAAGCCTAGTCTTGAATAGAGTAGGGCTTCCTCTGCAGCAAAAACCAGTGTCAGGCCACTGTTCTCACAGCAGTAGTTACAGAATTAGTTACAGATGCAAGTCTTCACAACTGTAGCAAATATTTTTTCAACTCAAATATAGCAAAGGTTTGCAGGAATTTGAGTGGAAGCAACTCTCTTCTGATTAGCTGAGCTGCTATCAACACTCATATCACGTCCCTTTGAGTTTAAAATTCCATTTAGCAAGAAAAACCAATGTGCAGGGCCTCAGAGACAGTAATATTGTTGATGTGTAATATTCTGAAAAAATATTAATGATTGCTGCTCTTCAAAAATATATTGAAAAACGGTGCACTACGGTGCTTTAAACAACCAAATTGCAAGTGTAAAATATGCATAATAGCTCAACATTAGGCATATAATTCTAGATCACTAGGCTTGCTTTCAGAATGACATAGCATATTTTACCTGTCTGTGCCTTTATTGCATTTATTATACTCAGCTAATAGCTCAGATGCAGACCGAGTCTCAAGTCTCTCAAGCTATGGGTCCCAGTTTACTGGATGTAAAACCAGGCTCTTTTATGGCTTTCCCTATTTCACCATCTTCTGTTTCCTGTTTACATTTACTATTCCTGTTTATGTGTGTTGCACCTGACTTAACAAGGCTCCATTTTCTCATAGGTATCTATGTGCTACAACACTAAGAAAGGAAAAGATTCTCAACTTTCTAAGAAATTTCCTTACTTCATGAAAATGACATCAGACTATTTTAAAGTTAATTGAGTAACTATGAAGGATGATGCTCAAATTATTGCTGCAAAGAGAGAGAAATAAGCCAGTTACATAATCAACAGATGTAATCTAGGAATTTGCTACAGTGATGATGCTCCCATGCCATATGACATATTTTTTTTCAAAACATTATCCAGAAACTGAGTTTTCGTGTTGACAAGTAGAAATTGCAAATCTGAGATAAAATTTTTTAACTCATTTGTGTGACCTCTCCCTCTCTTCCTTCCCTAAAGCACCAATTTTATTGAAATGTTATTCTATTTACACATTTACAAAATGCAAGGTATATTTTCCATTATGATTTTTTTAAAGAATATATCACTCTACTTTTAATATAGAGACATTTTAAAAAAATTGAAAAGGAAAGGAAGCATTGTTTTGGAGGCAAATTCTGGTGCATCCCAGAATTGGTTTGTTGCTTTTGGTTTTTTGTTGATTTGTTTTGTTTTGTTTTTGAAAAGATCACATAAGCAATTGTCTTTGGTTTGAGTTAATTTTCTACATATTAACTGGCCCTTGTTGCCCAGGGAGGCTGTAGATAGCCCAAGACTGGATGTGTTCAAGACCAGGTTTGATAGGGCTTTGAGCAACTTAGTGATTGGTGTCCCTGCTCATGTTAGGTGGCTTGGAACTAGATGATCTTTAAGGTCCCTTCCAACCCAAATCATTCTATGATCCTATGAAATGAACAGTCAGCTTTTTACATAGCACTCTTCTGTGCCAGGTGTCAATTTGCCAGTATGGCAGTACTGCTGCTTAAACAAAGCTGGTTTTGTTTCTTTGCTGGCAGCTGAGCCAGTGAGTTGCAGTGATGGGAATTGGAATTGACTGTTCCCTGGAAAATGCAACAGAGTGACTCTGAAGAAAGGCTTGTCTAACTACATAAATGTGCAATATTTGCATCATGAATTTTTAATGTGCAGCTTTTCAGATAAAAATTTCTTTATTTCTGTGATTCATGAATAAAAATTTATGGCCAGTTTAACTGTGGTCAGCAAGAAAGTGTTTCTCTCTGTATAACCAACTGTGTGAATACATAATTAAAGGCAGCTTACAGTACTGTGATTTCCTAGAAAAGCAGAAAACCTGGCACAGCTGACAGTGGCAACCACTTTTTATTTTATTTAATAAGCTTTTAGTTGTTGGAAGAGGCCCAGTTTTACAAAACATTGGACTTTGCCAGACATGGTTCTTAGTCATAAAATAAAGGCGGAAACTCTGAGACCTCCCTCCCACTTACAGTTTACAACTAGAGGGTGAGCAACCAAGCAGATGTGTTCCCCACGTTAGTTGCAAAGCATTTTGTGTGCTTAATCAGGGCAATTAAAACTCTGTCAAGTTATATACAAAACTATGGCTGTAACTTAGAAAAATACAAGCATGAGAGCAATTCCTTTAAATGAGTTAATGGTGGGAATGGCTAAACATTATAGTCTCTAAGATTTCTTCCTTTTCAAGTTTCAGATTTGGTCCTACATTCAGCTACAGCTAGGTGGCAATTACTTGTGGCAGTGCTTTATTCAGGTTAAATTACTTCATAACTGACAACAGCTAATTGAAAACAGCTCGGATCCCCCAACACACTTGTAACTACTTTATCTTAGATTGTAGAAGTCTATAACACTCTGCTGTCTGTATATGTAGGGCAGCTGTAGAACAAGTCAAGGAAGATTAACAGATGGCTCAGAGAATAGTGCAGGGAAGAAGAGTCTCAGTTGCTTATATCCTATAAGGTGAGCAGAGCAATCCTCCTCTTGGATGAATTTCACCTGAGTACCCAGGAGAGCCTTCCAGCTGGCATGAATGATAAGATCTGTGAGAGACACTTTTGCAACCCCTAGTTTTAACATGAGGGATAAGTCGGCCTTTCTAACCTGTTAAGTAAAATACAGAGCCTGTTATTCCCTTACAGATGTTTTAAAGTGCTCTGTGTTGCAAGATGAATCTTCTTGCTGTTTGTATGAAAATTGTTTTACACGTTTGATTACTTTTGTCTTTTCAAACCCATGCACCACTACAGGCTTGGGGAAGAGTGGCTGGAAGGCTGCCCAGCAGAACAGGATCTGGAGATGCTGAATATGAGCCAGCAGCATGCCCAGGAGGCCAAGAAGGCCAGTAGCATCCTGGCTTGTATCAGAAATAGTGTGGTAAACAGGACTAGGAAAGTGATTGTCACCCTGTACTCAGCACTGGTGAGGCAACACCTTGAGTATTGTGTTCAGTTTTGGACCCCTCACTTTGAAAAAGAGCAGCAAAGCTGGTAAAGGATCTAAAGCACAAGTTTTATGAGTAGCAGCTGAGGGAACTGGGGTTATTCAGCCTGGAGAAAAGGAGACTCAGGGAAGACCTTATTTTTCTCTATAACTCCCTGAAAGGAGGCTGTAGTGAGGTGGAGGTTGGTCTGTTCTACCAAGTAACAAGTAACAGGACAAAAGCAAAGAGCCTCAAGCTGCATCAAGGGAGGTTTAAGTTGGATATTACAAAAAACTTCCTTCACTAAAAGGCTTGTCAAGCACTGGAACAGGCTACCGAGGGAAGCGGTCGAGTCACCACCCCTAGAGGTTGGTGTAGAGGTGGTACCTAGGGACATGATTTTGTGGTAGATAGTGCTGGGTTTACAACTGAACTTGAAGGACATTTCCAACCTAAATGATTCTATAATTCTACTTCTATAACATCTTCTCTTGAAATAGGGGACCAAACCTTCAGACTCAACATGCAATTACACTATAGACTTGTATCTTTGCACATTTATTTTTTTTTCTGTTTCTTTCCCTGTGATTCTTAAGATTTTATTTTATTGCTGTTTTGATATTGAAAGAGTAAAACAAACTTTTGTCTAGCATCTTCTCTTCTAATATAAAAATTATGTCTTATTTATAACCCTTTTGAGTTTTGACCACAATACCCACACTAGAATGGTGGCACCATTAGCAGCACCAGATTGTCAAGTTATGTAAATAGTTGGTTACTGTACTATTTCAGGTCATACTACAGTAAATTGGTTCTGGATGATGTGGGGATATTTTATTTTTGAATGACAGTGCTTTGATATCTCAGTTTTATTAAATTGTATACTGCTGCTCACATTGCTGCTGCTAACAAGTAATGTAAAGAATAGGAATAATATGCTGTTTGTTAGTTGTATTATTTATATCATTTATAAAACCCAAATAACATCGGAGCTTTTCAGTGTATGCATATAGACCAGAAAGCATGCCATTTCAGTATATATTTTTTTTATACAAGAAGCAGCTATTATGTTACTTTATTTTACTCCCACCAGATTTCCTGCTGCAGTAGAATACAAATGGTTTGGACTACTGCTTTTATTAGCAAGCCAACATTTAAAATGCGATATATAGTGTATAGCTGGAGCTTGTTGCTACAGGAGATTTTCAAGGGAAATATTGTGACTTTTTTTAAGGATTGGAAAATACCGTAAAGACTTCTAGGATTTAGATTTTTTTAATAAAAGCAGATAGTGATATGGGTAATGCGACACATTTCTGTATCACAAAAATCTTCTGCTTGTGCAGAGTATCACAGGAGAATCGAAGCCTGATTGACATAGGGCTAAAAGTCAGATACTACTAAACACAAGGAAACAAATTAGGCAGGCTAATAAGAAGCCATGGTATCCAGCTTCTGTGGATATGTATGGATGTATGGTACTACTGTATGTCTCTCTTTCTCCTCTTTCTCATTCCTAACAGAATTACATTCAGCACTCATGCAGTATGTTTCCCCAGCCTTGGTTTTCAACTGGCTTTCCCTTTTAGCCACAGCTGCAGCTGAAGTCACTGTCTCAGAACAGCGTATGGTATAAATGCTTTTATAAGACCTCACGACTGATGTATCCCTTCAGAAAAGTTACGGGTATGTTAAGTGGTGAAATGTAATTTGATACTTCCTATTAGAAATCTAGACAAGATTATGTTTTTCTGTCAGTGTCTCCCATCTGTGTATTGTTTTCTTTCATTTTTCCTCTCTTCTTTTTACTGTATCAATGGTGCTTGTAACTTTTTCCCCAGAACCCAGTCAGCACATAGTGCGTCTGTCTACATCAGTAATGATGAGCAGGCTGCTCAATTTTGCATCACTTGAACATACAAGCAAACAGAATTACACCTTTGATCAAAGTCACAGTTACACAACTAGAGCCTCAAAACAGATGATGGCTTATAGTCTCATCATACTCATGAGACATTCTTTTTTTGAAGCAGATTAGCTATAAAAAGTACCAGGACTGCTTTCTTAGGTAGAGCCATTGCTACACTTTTTGATATTAAGACACTCTATTGATGAACAAGAAGATAGAAGTTCTTTATATTACTGAGAGCTCATGGCAACAAAAAGTCCTTAGAAACTTAGTACTGTCCTTGTATCTAAAAACCTTTTTCCCTCACCTTTGATTCTTGATTTCTTTTTTCTTTTAGTTTACTATTGTATCTTTAACCCAGGAGACCAACACCAGCATGTCCGCTGAATTATCCAGCTGCATCAATCAACTTCTGCAGTCTCAGAAGGAATGACCTCTACCAGGTTATTCAGCTTCACATTTAGACGTGGGTCTAAGGAGGAGAGCTAGAGTGCTCAAGGTCTCAACCAGCACTGTATCTGGGTAAAACAGAATGCTTCCTCCAAAAGGAAGCATCTCTATCTTCTCTCTTTTTTTTTCTTTTTTGTCCTCTTTGAAAACACAGAATCATGAAAAATTCAATCACCCTTCTAAGTAGTATTTCTATCCTTTTTTTATAGGTCATCTCACTTTTACTACTAAGGAATAATGGCTTTTTATAAGTATAGGCAGATTTAAAAAAGGAAACTGTCTTTTCCTCAGAACAGTTGTTTGGCTTTTTTTAACGGGGCAGATTTCTGTATTTTTAGTTGGTGCAAGACACAATAAAAGCATTCCAAGCAGACATGAATTCTTGCCATGTGTGAAGGTTCTCTGAAATCAAGACAAGCCTTATAAAATAAGCTGGTTGGTAGATGTGCTTGTTTGAAGGAACATGAAATTTGCAGAGGTACTTTTGGCAACCTCTCCTAAATAGGTAATTGTCTTGCATGATAGTTTCACAATAAAAAACATTTGCTACAAGCAGTATCTGTCCCTTGTTCCCACTCCTTTCATAAGTGTGCTCTTGAGTTTGGGTTTCAGTGGATCCCCCTCCCTCCACACTCCCCAGAAAAGGTGAAAAGCAAAGCTTTTACTCTTTTTAAGTTAGATCAGTTTCCCAGACTGATTCCTAGTGTAGCCAGCAAATCTTTGTTCTAACATGAACAGCAGCGTGTGAAGGGCAGCTGGGGCAAATAGAAGGTTATGGTTTCCTTATCTGCCCTACTCCCACTTTATTGTTATTTAACCCCTGCACATTTTAATTCCCGACTATTTTAAGACTGATTTTCGCAAGCAGAAAGCATGCATCTGTTTTTTCTTATTTCCCATATTTGGTTATTTGTACAATTATTTTATTTTGGTAATACATTTTCTTACAGGTAACGTTTCATCAGTTTGCACTTATTTTTCATATAGAACCAATAGAAATGCAATTAACATAAAAGGAGTGGCTTCCCTTCTATGAAAATTATGCACTTGTTTGCTTCATCTTCATATTAAACAATCAAAACCTGGACATACAAAGATTGCCTTAAAATGGCACATGTATACATAGTTATTTTTTTGTGCACGTTATATTTCGTTATTCTTTTTGACCCTTTTACAAACATAAAGAATTGTTCTCAGAGTAATATCATAATGACAAAGAAATTCTTTTTCCAAAATAATACAGCTATTCTCACTCTGGGAGTTAGTTCCAATAAATAAAACCAAAGGCATTTGCATGATGGAACAAATTAATAATCACTGCAGTTTCTTAAGCTGCTCCTACAGTAGATAGGCTTCTCAGTAGGGTACGCAACCAAGTCCTGCAATGGCCATTTCTGAAATTTTCTCTGCCACTTCTGATAGAAAGTGGCCTAGGATCATATCTCTTTCTACTACTTTGATCAATATAACTGTACATGTTCTCTTAATCTTATTTTAATACTACTAAGCACTTGATTTTGGTCACATCTCCTGACAGTTAATGCCTCAAGTTAGTACTATTTTTCAGAAATAAGAATTCTGTATCCTCCTGTACACCTCTTGTATTCAGAAGGCCCTAAAGCATCTCGGGTCAAATATTGGTATTTAATTCACTTTTCTTCTCCCACTCAAAGTGTTATCAGCCATCAGACAGTCCAAGTTTGACAGCCTCTAATTTTTTTTTGCCAAATAACCCAAATGGTGTGTCTGGATTGATACCTCTGGAATGCAATTTAATATACTAGAAAAATTAACTGTTCTGCAATTTAAGGTACTTCTAGGTTTGTGTTTTGAAATAGATCTTGGCAGGTTTGCAGGTGGACTGTAACTGTCTCTTACATTGGATGATATGAGGATCTAATGCTATCCACACCTGATGAAGGTATGCTAGGTATTTGCTTTTCAGTTTTGAAATTCCTTGCTGTTTTTTCAGGAAAATTAGTTCTTTTAACACCATGCTTTGCCACATCTACATTGCTGAAAAGCCATGTAGGCTTGTCCTTGTTTGAACAAATCACACTAATATATGTTAGAACTTTCATTCCAACATTAGTAAACGGACAAAGCCTTGAAAACAACAGATTCCTTAGGGACCAGTACCACAAGTCCTGTTGCTAGGAAACCATTTTTATTTGTTTTCCTTCAAAACTACTAAATGATTTAATTCCTGGCTTCAAAGGTGTCTGGGAGGATGGGAGCAGAAGGAAATGTATTTTAAAAGTCTCACTTCTTCTCCTTTCTTCTTTCCAATATGAGGAGACCAACGAGTTAACACAATTCTGAGGGATTTGGGGGACTATGTGAATAGATGATCTAAGAGCGGCAGGGTCTGTGTGTGGGTGCGTTCTGTGAAGCAGGGGTGGGTATTTGGGTAAGCACACAGCAGAGCCATGAGACCTGCCTGGGTCCCATGAGGCTTCCTCTCACATCCCCTCTTGTACCACCTCTTTGCACCTGCTCCTTCCCCTGGGGTTCTCCAGCTATTTCTAGCAACTCCTTTCAATGCACATTTTGGGGCGCTCTGGATCTTTCTTTTCCCTTTCAGCCTGCCCTGTCTCCTCAGCCCAATCTCCCCTGGGAGACAATGGGTGGGCAGCAGCTGCAGGAGGAAGGGAGCAGGCAGGAGGCTGCAGGGAAGGACCAGTGATTGAGGGGGTGAGATCTGGGCCTGCCTGTCAGGCAAGCCGCAGCTGCCTGGTGAAGGGTCACGTGGATTACACCAGGTCTTGGTTTAGGCCAGGGAGAGAGTGGGGTAAAATGGCTCCCCTGGGGGCAGCCACAGGGGACCAGGAGGTGAGGAAAGGCCCCACAGCTGCTCGCTCATTCCCTCGCTCCTCGATTTCTCAGTGAACTCCCAGGTCTTTGGTCTTTCTTCATGTCAGGATTTTCTCTGCCCCGTTTCTAGCTTTCTGCTCTGCCCCATTTCTTCCCCATATTGCCACATCCCGTGTCTCTCACGGTGTGCTCTGGCCTGGGTTAGACCTTGTGCCACAAGTAATGAAGGGGCTTTTCTGGGGGTGGATGGGGAGCTGGGTACCATTTGGCACCTGAATCGGATAAAATGAGAATCCAAGTTGCTCACTTACTCTTAAAGTTATTGAGTACAACTCCAGCAGCTGTTCATGTCCAAGGAAGAGCATTGGCATGAGCCTGCAGGGGAGGGAAGGGTTTGTTGTGTCCCACCCCCCAGTACTTCACACAGAAATGGCTGCTCTCCACGCTCTCTCCTGGCAGCAACCGATGGGCTTTGGTTGGATGGTGAAGCTTCGTGTGAGCAAAAGCCTTTCACTTTCTTCCTCCCACCCACTCAGAAAAGGGACTCTGTTTTGGTCCAGACAATTCCCTCAACTTAAAGACCCCCTGGTGGTAGTGGCTAAGGAGCACACCTGACCCCACTGCTGGCCACTGCCATTGTGAACAGGCCAGCAAGACACTATGTGGTGAACTTGGGTATCTCAGCATGGAGGAGCTGGACACCAGTGGTGTGAGAAACTGTGCAGGCCTTGAAGGCTGGCAACAGCTGCCTCCCTTGCATCTGGCCTCTCTCATCCCCAGCCTCCTAAGCCACCTGCTTCAGCCAGGAGTAGTTTCGCAGGTGAGTGGGGCATTAGTGCAGGTGGTGTTAGGGCTCATGCTTTGTATCGTTCTCTGGGCTTTTGTTTGGGTCGGTCAAGAGAGGCAGGGGGACCACGTTCATGTATTACTGGGTTATTAACTAACATGTAACAGTCAAGTATATATACTGGTTCTGACATTTCTGTTGGCAATACTTTTTACTTTTTTCCCCTGAAGTTCATGTATGCCTGATCTTAAAGGATTTTGAGAAAAGTCTCCCCCTTTTTTTTTTTTTTTCCCTAATTTTGACTAAGTTGATCTTAACTCACTAAAACTAGCAAGCAAAGGATGATGCCTGTATTATTTCAGGAGAATGTTGCTTTCCTTATTGTGGAAGACTTCTCCCATGGCAGCTGTCAGCAACAAATGCACAAACCCAGTTCATTTTGCTTAATTTTAATGAATAATATTAGATGCTAATATAAATATTGAAATATCTACTTCTTATCCAAGCTTGCTGAATGTAGTAATCTGACAGTTAATATGAACTTGGTTTCACTAATTTAACCTATTTTGGTCCAATCTAACTGAACACCTGAGAACTGAATAGCATTCTTTTAAGCCTCTTCCAGATGTTTTTTGAAGTAAGGAACAATCCGGTGTGGGGGTTTTGTTGTTCTAAAACAGAAATGTGTGCATTTTTTATTTAACATGCATATAATAATTTGTATTATGTTGTACCTGTGTTACTCCTTCATAGTACAATTCTTTGAAGAACAATGGAAAAGGATAAGCCTTTCAAAATCTACAGAAAGGAGAGCGTTGTCTTTCTAAAAGCACAGATTTAAGCAAAGTCAAAAAAGCTACATCTGTTAAAGTTGCTGTCTGCCAAGAGAAAATTATATCTTTAAAAGAAAAGCTATATTTTCTTATCTTTCCTTTTTTTTCCCCCCTGACATTTACATATCTGCATCATGTAGCTGTGACTGGTGATCTCCTTAGATTATATTCTCTCTTTAATGTGTGTAGCATTTGACCCTCAAAGCCCCATGGATCCTAAAGAGTCCTATCTCAGTATTAGAGAGAGACTTGGTTTTAGGACTTAGCTGTAGCTAAAACCAATGTTCCCATGTTGTGGGATGTACAAAAGCAAAGAATCCTCCCAGTTCAGCTTATATAAATTGTCAGTCAAAGAGAGTGGGGAAAGGGTGTGTGGTTTGCTGTGGGCAGCACTGAAGCCTGGTGGTTAATATGGAATGGAGGAGTCCATTTGCTTGTTTTCAATGGGCTCTGGGTATGTTCCTGCATAATTCTGTAGCAGATGAGCAGAGGCGCTGCTGCTTCTGTAACCCAGCTAGATTTTGAAAAAAAAAATTAAAAAAATGCTGCAAATTAATCATTCTGAGAGATAAACCAATTAGTAAAAGGTTTTTTCTCTTAGCAATGGTATGTTTTATTTCCCATGCTAATGCATTTTGGGAGCTCCTGTGTGCCACAGGGATTTTCTTCTGACTAATCATATATCATTCTTGTTAATATCAGCATGGCTTAAGTGGGCACCCCAGGGGAGAACCTGAGTTTAGTTCTGTCACTTGCAGTTGCACTGTTTGTTGTTGTAGTTTATAAACCAGGTTCCTTCTGCAGTCTGTGTTACTATGGATTTTCCTTGTAGTTAATGAAAAGAGATAGGTGATTTATTTGTCTGATGTCTCAGCAGATTCCTTTCTGCTGTGTTTAGGGTTTTGGGGCAGGGTAGATTCAGATCTCTTTCAAATTATAAGGAATCATTTTCCTGTTTTCCAAAGTATTTAACAACCTTTGTGCTTGTTTTTATCTAGGAGTTAAGTGATGTAGGATATCTCTTCATTGTTTTAAAACAGACTTTGTTTATATTGTCAGAGCAGGTTCTCTTTTGTCTGTGCCAAAATGAAACAGTGCATTGAGAAGTAGCAGAATCGAGGGACATTTCTGTTCTTTTCATACAAAAAAAAGTTCTTCAAAAAATCTTCAATTCACTGCATTATTTACAACAATTTACACAATTATAAAATCACTTACTGAAAATTTAGAAACAACTGATAAGAAAAAGTTCTGCAAAATGTGAAAAATATAATATTTATTGGTGGGTACATTGAGCAATTACTTAAATGCTGCTGCTTATTGATAAGATGTCAGTGAATCTCCAAAAAGTGGGGGAGAGCTCACTAAGGAAAACCAACAAATATTAAAGACAAAGTCTAAGCAACTATCTGTCTTTCCCCTCAAAACCCTTTCCCAAGTGGTAATTCCTATAGCTGAAAGTAACTATGTCAGAACATATGGGGACAAATTGCTTGTGTGGCTACTGTTATAATATTCTGTCAGTGTTCTGTGACAATGAAGAATTAAATCCTAACAACCGTAACACCATTGTCTCCACCTTCTAGCAAAATACAATTTCTGTAATGTAGATTATGGGAAGCTGTAGGAGAAAGATGGGAAATAGAAAGAAAATATAGCGTGTGAGATGACCTTTATTATGAAGCAGAGGTAAACGGAAAATGATGTTTACATGGTATGTTTGCATATGGCCTTGCAAATATTCCACATCATTAAGATACATTTTTAATTGCACTGTCTCTGATTATATCCAGAAAATGAGATCTTGTTCTGCACAAACTCTTATTGTGGACTGCTGTTACTCTTGGTTTTCTTCTTAGAACTGTCATCTCACTTCTCTGCTATTTGAGACTGGATGGCCAGTTTCATTTTTCTTTCAGATATGCAAAAATTTTCAAAGTATGTAGATGACAAGATTAAGGATTTATGGAGCTGTATTCTGTCTAAATAATCCCTAGTCCTATAAACTAGCAAGTTAACTGTATTCTGACATGTAAGTAGTACATCTACTGTAATGTCTTATCTTTGATTTCCCCGGAGGAGAAAAATGGCAGAACAACTGCTTATCATGGCAGTTTGGAATCTCTTAAAACAAACAGCCTTCCTGAGTGTATGTACAGTGATGGTGGTGGCAGATTTTGATTTCTAAATATCAAGGGGCAAGTTTTGGCCAAGCTCTTTAAACTAATTAGACCAAGCTAGAGGCAGCAGAAGAATACAGACTTTGATGTGGTGTGATATCACCAAGTCTGGTACAGAATGACAGTAACTACAGAACTGGGCACAAAGTTAGCCTTAAAAAGCTTAATAGTGTTCTTATGTGCATTAGCTATTAAAAATGTTCCAGGTTGCCAGCAGAATGTCTTGCATGCTGTATGCAGCAGATTCGTTGTAATAGAACTGGTAATAAACTGAGTCCATTTTCTAGTTTATATTTATTCAGAGAAATTCCTCTAATGATGAAGTTGCCTCTGTTTATTTTCAAAGAAGCAGGGAACAAATGGTCTGAGATGTGTTTAGTCTGTAGAATCAGTTCAGTATGAAAACGTTTTACCTTGTGATGTGTTTAAATACTGTGAAGATGCCAAGTGTCTCATAAAATAACTAGAACTGGTGAAAACCTTCTTAGAGGAGAGGGATTTTCAGCAGCAACAAACTGGTCTGTGAATTAGTGTCAGCTACCAACTTTGGGAAAGGATTCCAAAATTAAAATGAAACAAACCAAAGAGTAAAATCATGTTGGTACCTGAATGAATCTTTTGATACTGTTTATGTTTTGAGATGACATTTTAGTTCAGCTTTTTATTATTTTTAAAAATAGATTTTAAAGGGAAAAAATTAAATGGAGGTATTCTCTAAAATCCATAAAATCTTTGAATTCTGAGAACTGCCCTTGAAATAAATAAATTAAATAAATAAATAAATAAATAAGGGGTTTCTAACCT